>CM038626.1:50381936-50506936 GCA_021554675.1 Leuciscus idus
GACCTCACTATTACCAACACATTGTTTCAGCAGAAAACCAAATATAAAACATCTTGGATGCATCCACGATCTAAACACTGGCATCTGATTGACTATGTCATAGCAAGACGTGCTGACATTAGTGATGTTCTGTTGACCCGGGCCATGAGAGGTGCAGAGTGCTGGACAGATCACCGCTTGATTATTACCAAGCTCCATTTCAAAGTGCGCCCCCCACAGCGTCTCAGGAAATCCACCAAAAAGCAACTGAATTGTGCTATGCTAAAGTCAGCTTCACCAAGGAATATGTTCCGCCGTTCAATAGGTATGAGGTCATCAGAGTGCGAGTCTATTCTGTGTTCTGATTACACCATAGATCAGAAATGGGCATCCATTGCCTCAATGTTACATGAAACTGCAGTCGATTCTATAGGCTATAAAACCAGAAAACATCAGGACTGGTTTGATGAGAACTCTAATGCCATCATGTCCATGCTGGAAACTAAGCGCAGAGCATACAGGGCTATCATCAGCTGCCCTGCATCCACCATCCTTCGGCAGCAATGGCAAACAGCACGCAAGGAGGTACAGACAACTTTACGTACTCTACAGAATTCATGGTGGGTGAACAAGGCTCAAGAAATTCAATCATATGCTGATAGAAACGATATGTATAACTTCTACAACTCCTTAAAAGTCATATATGGACCTAGGAATTGTTCTATTACACCTTTAAAAGCAGCAGATGGACTAACAATTTTGAAAGACAGGAAACAGATCTTGGCAAGGTGGGCTGAATATTTTGAAGTTCTCCTTAACCATCAGTCACCAATTGATCATTCCATCTTGGAGGAGCTACCAAATCGACCAACTATACAAGCCCTTGATCATCTTCCAACATTTCAAGAGGTGCTAGCAGCGATCAACTCCCTCAGAGATAATAAGTCCCCTGGCAATGATGGCATCCCATCGGAGCTCCTTAAACAGGGTGGCTACCTGTGTACCAGGATGATTCATCAATATATCCTGCAGGTCTGGGAACAGGAGTGTGTCCCTCAACAATGGAGAAATGCAAAAATTGTCACTTTATATAAAAACAAGGGTGACAAATCTATTTGTAGCAACAGTCGAGGTATATCGCTACTAGCAGTCGCAGGTAAGGTCCTGGCAAAAATCATGCTACGTAGGCTGGTAGAAAACCTAACTGAACATTTGTTGCCAGAGTCACAGTGTGGCTTCAGAAAGAATCGGAGTACTGTGGACATGATTTTCACAGTGAGACAGCTCCAAGAAAAATGCCGTGAACAACATCAGGACCTCTTCATGGCATTTGTCGATCTCTCCAAAGCTTTTGACACTGTGAATCGAGAGCTGCTCTGGGACATCTTAATAAAATTTGGCTGTCCAAAAAAGTTTTGTAACATCCTGTCACAGTTCCATGAAGGGATGGTAGCTCGTGTGACCACAGGTGGTCAGGAGTCAGAGCCTTTTGGAGTATGCACTGGGGTAAGACAAGGATGTGTGCTGGCACCGGTACTTTTTAATATCTACCTCCTTTGTGTCACAAAGCTTCTGTGTGATAAGCTTGAAAGCAGTATTGGGATCACTGTTGACTTCAGGTTGGATGGAAATCTCTTTAATATTCGAAGGTTCCAGGCCGCCACTAAGATCTCAGTAATGCGAGTCCTTGAGTTGCAGTATGCTGACGACTGCGTGTTCGTGGCACATACCCCTGAAGACCTGCAAATTATCCTTGCTGCTGCTGTGAAGACCTATAGCAGATTGGGCTTGACAGTTAATACCACCAAAACTGAAGTGATATGTCAATGGAGGCTCAGCCCTCCACCTACCATGCCTGTTTTTACCATAGAACAACAACCACTTACAATAGTGCCATCCTTTAAGTATCTAGGCAGCATTGTATCAGAGGACTGCAATCTCGATTACGAAATAAATAATCGGATAAGGCAAGCTTCTGCAGCCTTTGGCAAACTTCGACGCAAGGTCTTTCAAAATAAACACCTTCAATTGGGCACTAAAGTTACCATCTACAAAGCTGTGTGCATCACCACTCTTCTTTACAGCTGTGAAGCCTGGGTCATATACAGCCATCACCTAAGGTTGCTGGAGCGTTTCCATATAAGGTGCTTGCAGCGAATCTTGGGGATCACATGCTATGACCATGTACCACATTCTGAAGTGCTTGCTAGAACAAACTGCAAGAGTATGGAGGCAACAGTCACTGAACATCAACTACGCTGGCTTGGGCATGTTATTAGGATGCCTCAAGATCGTCTTCCACGACAAATCCTTTATGGTCAGCTGCATCAGGGCCGCCGTTCTGCAGGGGGTCAGAAAAAGCGGTACAAAGACCAACTAAAAACATCTCTAGGAAAGTGTCAAATTAATCCATCATGCCTTGAAGAATTCGCAGCAAACCGTACCACCTGGAAGCAGCTCTGCCACACAGGAATAGTGCAGCTGGAATCGGAGAGGAATATAAGGAAACAACAAAAAAGACTACGGAGACATGCAACCATGTCTGCCTCTACAAACTCAGACTTTACATGCCCAATATGTAATAAAATTTGTGGATCAAGGATTGGCCTCTTCAGTCATAAAAGAGTACACCGCAAATGAAGTGGAATGTCATCATCGGATACGATGGACTACCAAGAGAGAGTGTGTGTGTGTGTGTGTGAGAGAGAGAGAGAGTGTGTGCGTGTGTGTGTGTGTGTGTGTGAGAGAGAGAGTGTGAGTGTGTGTGTGTATGTGTATGTGTGTGTGTGTGAGAGAGAGAGAGAGTGTGTGAGTGTGTGTGTGTGAGAGAGTGTGTGTGTGTGTGTGTGTGTGTGTGTGTGTGTGTGTGTGTGTGTGTGTGTGTGTGTGTGTGTGAGAGAGAGAGAGTGTGTGTGTGAGAGAGAGAGAGAGAGAGAGAGAGAGAGAGAGTGTGTGTGTGTGTGTGTGAGCTAGGGCTGTCACGATTCTTCGATTAAAGTCGACTATTTGATTTTTTAAAAATTCTCGATTGCAATTTATCCGTGTCGAGTAACCGGCGATTATTACACCGTTTTCTAAGGTTATGCGATATATTTAAACCATTTAAAATCATAATATAGCATAGTGCTATTGTGAAATCACAAAGGCTGCGATTCAGTTAGATAAATATATGCAGTTTTTGTCCACAGAGAAGCACAACGCTTTAGTTATGTACATGTGTGCAGATTACATGTTAAAGTCCCTCAGCTCGTTCACAGTAAACACTGCTCACACACACTCAGTCTCTGTATATACACAATAATGTGCATTTGGGAACGCAAAAAGTCGGACACGGTTTGTGTTTCATAATTGCACTGTTATCATTTATGCGTGGAGCGTCTCGGGGTTCTCATGCTGTGAATTTGTGTTGCTTACAACGTTCATCTGGGAACGTGTGTCATTGTGTGTGTCATTGTGTGTGTCATTCCACAATGTGGGCGTGTCTAGGCGCAGGTCCACCATCTGATCTGGATCCGGCCCGGATCCGGCTGACTACATCATGCGTGTTTGATGTGACATCATGATGTGTTTTTAGTCTAGCTTTGAACTGACAGAGTGTGTCTGCTTCCCGGACAATGTTAGGAAGACTGTTCCAGAGTTTAGGTGCTAAATAGGAGAAGGATCTACCGCCAGCAGTCGATTTTGATATTTTGATCATTTTGAGATCGCAATAGATGCGAAGGGCTATAATGCGTTAAGAGCTCGCTCAAGTAATGGGGAGCTAAACCATTCAGTGCTTTGTAAGTAATCCAGAGGCTTTGTTATCTACATGTATATTAAAATCATCAACAATTACCACTGAATCTGCAGCCAGTACTAACTCGGATAGAAAATCAGCAAATTCTTTGATAAAGTCTGAATGGTGCCCGGGTGGCCTGTATACAGTAGCCAGCACAAATGTCAAGCGGGATTTATCATTTACACTACAACAATCTGGCCTCTAGCTCATAAATGCCAGAGGAGAACTGGCCCCCGACTGAGCCTGGGTTCTCCCAAGGTTTTTTTTTCTCCATTAGGTCACCTGATGGAGTTTTAGGACACCATTAGGTCACTTGATGAAGTTTTTCGGTTCCTTGCCACTGTTGCCTTTGGCTTGCTCAGTTGGGGATATTTTGGGGATATTTAATTTAATTTTATCAATCAATAAATTCCTCTTGAAACAAACTTTGTTGTATTATTTTAATTTAATACTGTGAAGCTGCTTTGATACAATCTATATTGTGAAAAGCGCTATACAAATAAACTTGACTTGACTTGACTAGATAGTGTTGGTGTTTAATGTAACACTATCTAGTGTAAGTCAGTGTTACAGACAGTCTCATTATAAACTCCTGTGTGTCGTCTTCAGAACTCAGAGTCAGTGTTACACACAGTCTCATTATAAACGCCTGTGTGTCGTCTTCAGGACTCAGAGTCAGTGTTACACACAGTCTCATTATAAACTCCTGTGTGTCGTCTTCAGAACTCAGAGTCAGTGTTACACACAGTCTCATTATAAACTCCTGTGTGTCGTCTTCAGAACTCAGAGTCAGTGTTACACACAGTCTCATTATAAACTCCTGTGTGTCGTCTTCAGGACTCAAGAGTCAGTGTTACACACAGTCTCATTATAAACTCCTGTGTGTCGTCTTCAGGACTCAAGAGTCAGTGTTACACACAGTCTCATTATAAACTCCTGTGTGTCGTCTTCAGGACTCAGAGTCAGTGTTACACACAGTCTCATTATAAACTCCTGTGTGTCGTCTTCAGGACTCAAGAGTCAGTGTTACACACAGTCTCATTATAAACGCCTGTGTGTCGTCTTCAGGACTCAGAGTCAGTGTTACACACAGTCTCATTATAAACGCCTGTGTGTCGTCTTCAGAACTCAGAGTCAGTGTTACACACAGTCTCATTATAAACTCCTGTGTGTCGTCTTCAGGACTCAGAGTCAGTGTTACACACAGTCTCATTATAAACTCCTGTGTGTCGTCTTCAGGACTCAAGAGTCAGTGTTACACACAGTCTCATTATAAACGCCTGTGTGTCGTCTTCAGGACTCAGAGTCAGTGTTACACACAGTCTCATTATAAACGCCTGTGTGTCGTCTTCAGAACTCAGAGTCAGTGTTACACACAGTCTCATTATAAACTCCTGTGTGTCGTCTTCAGGACTCAGAGTCAGTGTTACACACAGTCTCATTATAAACTCCTGTGTGTCGTCTTCAGGACTCAAGAGTCAGTGTTACACACAGTCTCATTATAAACTCCTGTGTGTCGTCTTCAGGACTCAAGAGTCAGTGTTACACACAGTCTCATTATAAATTCCTGTGTGTCGTCTTCAGGACTCAGAGTCAGTGTTACACACAGTCTCATTATAAACTCCTGTGTGTCGTCTTCAGGACTCAAGAGTCAGTGTTACACACAGTCTCATTATAAACTCCTGTGTGTCGTCTTCAGGACTCAAAAGTCAGTGTTACACACACTCTCATTATAAACTCCTGTGTGTCGTCTTCAGAACTCAAAGTCAGTGTTACACACAGTCTCATTATAAACTCCTGTGTGTCGTCTTCAGAACTCAGAGTCAGTGTTACACACAGTCTCATTATAAACTCCTGTGTGTCGTCTTCAGGACTCAAGAGTCAGTGTTACACACAGTCTCATTATAAACTCCTGTGTGTCGTCTTCAGGACTCAAAGTCAGTGTTACACACAGTCTCATTATAAACTCCTGTGTGTCGTCTTCAGGACTCAAAGTCAGTGTTACACACAGTCTCATTATAAACTCCTGTGTGTCGTCTTCAGAACTCAGAGTCAGTGTTACACACAGTCTCATTATAAACTCCTGTGTGTCGTCTTCAGGACTCAGAGTCAGTGTTACACACAGTCTCATTATAAACTCCTGTGTGTCGTCTTCAGAACTCAGAGTCAGTGTTACACACAGTCTCATTATAAACGTCTGTGTGTCGTCTTCAGGACTCAGAGTCAGTGTTACACACAGTCTCATTATAAACTCCTGTGTGTCGTCTTCAGAACTCAGAGTCAGTGTTACACACAGTCTCATTATAAACGTCTGTGTGTCGTCTTCAGGACTCAGAGTCAGTGTTACACACAGTCTCATTATAAACGCCTGTGTGTCGTCTTCAGAACTCAGAGTCAGTGTTACACACAGTCTCATTATAAACGCCTGTGTGTCGTCTTCAGGACTCAGAGTCAGTGTTACACACAGTCTCATTATAAACTCCTGTGTGTCGTCTTCAGGACTCAGAGTCAGTGTTACACACAGTCTCATTATAAACGTCTGTGTGTCGTCTTCAGGACTCAGAGTCAGTGTTACACACAGTCTCATTATAAACGCCTGTGTGTCGTCTTCAGGACTCAGAGTCAGTGTTACACACAGTCTCATTATAAACGTCTGTGTGTCGTCTTCAGGACTCAGAGTCAGTGTTACACACAGTCTCATTATAAACTCCTGTGTGTCGTCTTCAGGACTCAGAGTCAGTGTTACACACAGTCTCATTATAAACGCCTGTGTGTCGTCTTCAGAACTCAGAGTCAGTGTTACACACAGTCTCATTATAAACTCCTGTGTGTCGTCTTCAGAACTCAGAGTCAGTGTTACACACAGTCTCATTATAAACGTCTGTGTGTCGTCTTCAGAACTCAGAGTCAGTGTTACACACAGTCTCATTATAAACGCCTGTGTGTCGTCTTCAGGACTCAGAGTCAGTGTTACACACAGTCTCATTATAAACTCCTGTGTGTCGTCTTCAGAACTCAGAGTCAGTGTTACACACAGTCTCATTATAAACGTCTGTGTGTCGTCTTCAGGACTCAGAGTCAGTGCTACAGACAGGCCGCAGTGCTGGTGGTGAGCGAGATGACGTCTGGAGACTGTGAGCGACCGGTTCGTGTATTCCAGAGCATCAGTGCCGGTGTGAACGATGTCCTCTCCTGTCCTCTGAGGAGATACATCAGGAGTGTGGATCATCCCTCCATCCAGTGGTACAAGGTACAAACACATCATTATCTCCATACGGGGTCAGGGTCGCCATCGAGGCCTTGAAGGAAAAACAGTTCTGCCATTAATTACTCGCCTGTAATGTTGTTTTTCTGTTGAACAGAAACAACATATTCATATTTCCCTTGACCTTTTAAGATTTTATTAGTTTTAATGGCAATGTTTCATGTCCGAAAAAATATTTAGGTCTAAATTTATGCCTTTGAACTTATATAAAATTTCCATCCATTTGGATTACACCGTTTTAACAAACAAACTCAATTTGATGCATGTCAGTCAGTCATAATTAAAACCAGTAAAAAATGGGAATTTTTGAAAATGCTGTTTCAGTGAATATTGCTTGTTCCACACCTAGCCATATTTAACCATGTTCATACTTTTTAACTGAATAGAATATGACTGACAATGTCACATTTGTTTATTTTAAAACTGTGTAATCTGAGTGGATGGAAATGTTATATATAGTTCCAATTCATAAATGTAAAATTTAAACCTAAATATTTTTGAGTGCGGGAATCCTGGTTCCTAAATGGAAACGGCAGTTATTTAAGGAACAAATTAACCCTTGTGCTCTGTGTTAAATTCTAGATATTGTATGATCGTTCTGTTCCGGGTAAATTGTAAGTTAATTGTATTTGATACATCTCAAGGAACAGGACGAGATTATGTTGTGAGCACAACAAAAACTCGTTTATGGATAATTTGCACACAGTGGGCAAAAGCAGCCAACAGAAAATAATTAGGTCCAGCAGAGAGTGTTGGGCAGCTCGATTCCCAGACGCTGGCGGGAGAACCGGAGGAACAGAGAACGTGACCGATTGAGACGAGAGAGAGGAGAAAACTAAACTCTAGAAATAAATAGGGGAACTAATGAGGAAGGTTAACTGATGACCGTTGTTTTTTGTTTTGAAAAAACATGCTGATGTTTTTTAATATGTACTTATGTCTTTGTGTGTGTTTGCTTTCCTGAAGCTCTAACAGTAGAGCCAAGATTATGGGTTCGATTCCCAGGAGAATTCTTATGGACTGATTCAACATTTACACCTTCAATGCAGCATAGTGTTAATTCCTTAACGAAAACTATGATGAAAAATGTTCGGCGACTACCATTATTTTAAGACGAGATGACACTGTTCATCAACGATAATTGTGACTATATCAAAATGCAATATCGTTGATGAAAAGACAAGACTAAAAAAACTAAAAAAAACTTTAATAAAATCGATTTTTTGGCGGAAAAAACACATAATACACAAAATGTTACAGACCGTTTTTAACACTACGAGCTTTCATGCTTGTGGTTGCCAGATGTCAAGAGCTTAAATCCCCAATCAGAGCTTTTCTGTTAAAAGGAAACCATTTTCTGCCCTGTGTTTTACTTAATCTTCTCAATCTGGCAATCAATCTGCCATCAAAGCTTCAGTGATGAACTGTAATAAATCCAAACATGATCTCGACTATATTATCATAATAAATGCACTTAATTCTGTGGAATTCCACTGTTTTTATTTTTGAGGGAAGTTTCTTGTTTCATCAGTTTTCAAAATGTAAAGAGTGTGTTTATTTTTATGATAAATAGCCTACACTAGATGAGGTCAAATAAATACATGCCTACTAATGCCTATTAGTGCTTACGTGCAAGTGAGATAATTCTGATGAAATAAAAAAACTATTCTAAAATGACTACAGTCGTTTTGATTATAATTGAGAAAAATAAATGTGCTTATCAATTTGACCAGCATAATGCAGCATGACGAAAATGAAAAAAGTTTACGTTGAATAAAACTAGACTGAAATTTCCCAGACGTTTAGTCGACTTAAACTTGACTAGACAAAAACAGGACAAGGCTAAATAAAAAAATAGCTGATAAAATGAACACTACTGCCAAACACATACATGTAAATGTAAATATCCTCAGAGGGTAGTTGAGAAAATGACAACAAAATACACCATCTTTATTGTGGATCTGTGCAGCTGCCTAATATAAACTCTGTTCCTTTGTCTCGTCTGTGTCTGCTGTCTTCTCTGGTTCTCAGAACTGTGAGCCTCTTCAAGAAGATGAGAAGTTTGTTCCAAATGAGCATTTGCTTAACATACGCAAGGTGCACCTTGGTGACGCTGGATTGTACACCTGCAAACTGACCTTTAGTTTAGGTGGAGTCGTCGGTGAAATGGCTGAATCTGTAGAGTGTGAAGTTAACGGTGAGCGTTTACTGTGTGATGGATTTTTTAATGAATAAAAAAGTAAACTGTATATCAAACTAATCATAATTCTAACATCTAACCTTACTTCACTTTTTAGGTCTAACATTCTAACACTTTGGACAAAATGTACCAAAACGTTCTGTTCTTTGCCAATTTGTGTTGTGGAAAATTCTCCACAATTGAACCAATCAGAAGGTGACATGTTAGTCACGATGATCTTATTTGTTGTGTCTGTCTTTATCCTATAAAACCTGTTGTATTCCTGTTTGCTGGTGGGATTCTCTCTGAAATTCGTCTGAGATCCTCCGGCCGTGCTTCTTCTTGGGAGAGATTCTCTGCTCGGGAATTCTCCCGATTAAAGCATTTAAAAGACATTGTCTGAAGTCTGTCTGGTTATTGCTGCACAGCAATTTAGTTAAAGGAACAAGTTAGGGAATACTGACTCGGCCGACGTCGACTGGAGACGAGACCCTGAGAAACTAACCTGGACTGTAGACGTTCGGGGACGGCGACTGTAGACGAGACCCAGGTTAGGTTAGGTCAGGTGCGACATAGAGAAAAATCTACCACAACTGCACAATGGGCATTATTTAAAGCAGGGTTTCTCAGACTCGGTCCTGGAGGGCCGCTGTCCTGCAGAGTTTAGCTCCAACACTGATCAAACACACCTGAGCAAGCTAATCAATGTCTTCAGGATCACTAGAAACTCACAGCTAAGTGTGTTTGGTCAGGGTTGGAGCTAAACTGTGCAGGACAGCGGCCCTCCAGGACCGAGTCTGAGAAACCCTACTTTAAAGGAACATGCCGACTTTTTGGGACTTTACCTTATTCACCGTATCCCCCAGAGTTAGATAAGTCCACACATACCCTTCTCATCTCCGTGCGTGCCGTAACTCTGTCTGACGCACCCACCGCTAGCCTAGCTAAGCACAAAGAATGGAGGTAAATGGCTCCAGCTAGCATACTGCTCCCAATAAGTGACAAAATAACGCCAGCATCTTCCTATTTACATGTTGTGATTTGTATAGTCACAGTGTGTACAGATAACAAGGTCACATGAGACACAGCCATCTTCTAACCACATACATACTGGGAACTATATTCTCAGAAGGCGAAGCACTGCTACTTGGGCGGAGTGATTTGCTTTCACTTCTTTTTAAAGTGAAGAAGTGTAATTCAGTTTTCTTTTCTTGTATAAATTGTTGAACGAATCACAAGAGCACATGGTGGCCTGGAGTTTCAAAGAAACAATCAGAACTATGAGGAAAAAAGACAGTCCGAAGCATTTCATGCAACACAATTGCTATTACTTTATCATCTCTGTTATATTTAACAATGTTATCTCATATTTCACCCGTAATAGTCATTTTCTTTCTTCCACTGTCCACGTATTCTATCTCTTTAACCACAATGAAATAATTCTTTTAAATATAAAAGTAAACCACCAGTAGAGGGATCAGAGAGACACCGGTCAGTGTATGACATCAGACCATATTTACACACATATTTAGCTCTGATTAACGGATGTGAATAATCATGCATAACACATAACTGCTCCAGAAATGCTTTGTTAACTTTATCTCAATTTAATTAATAAGAAACTAAAACTAAAGCATTTTTTTCAATGTTTTGTTAATTTGCTTTTTAATTTATTATTTTTTTATAATTATCACAGATGAATATTTAAAGAAACCGAGGTTGATTGAGCCAGTTAATGAGATCATCAAAGTTGAGAGAGGTAAGCTGGACATTTCTTTTAATTATCAGAATATATTTATTTATTCATGTATCTTTTATTTGTCTCCGTTTTTTTTTAAGCTACTCATATGTTCTGTACACTCAAAGTTCAGTTACTTGAGCAATAAACCACATCCTGCAACTAAATTCACTGTAACCCTTTTACAATAAGGTTCAATTTCCTGACATTAACCATGAACAATACTTCTAAAACATTTCTTGGTCACACTTTACAATAAGGTTCATAAGTTAACATTATTTAATGTATGAACGATCATGAACTAACAATGAGCAATACATTTGTTACATTATTTATTAATGTTAGTGAATAAAAATCCAGCTGTTCATTGATTGTTCATGTTAGTTCACAGTGCATTAACTAATGTTAACAAATACAACATTTGATTTTAATAATGCATTAGTAAATGTTGAAATTATATCAACTAAGATTAATAAATTCTGTAGAAGTATTGTTCATTCTTGTTAACTATGGTAGTTAACTAATGTTAACTAATGAACCTTATTGTAGTGTTACCCATTTCTTAAATGTAAATTTCAACATTTAATAATGCATTATTAAAATTATAAGTTGTGTCTGTTAATATTATTTAATGAACCCGTGCTAAAAAGAACTAGCAACAAACAGTTGTAATTTCATTAACTAATGTTAACAAAGATTAATAAATTCTGTAGAAAATGTATTGATCATTGTTATTTAATATTATTTAATGCATGAACTAATGTTAACTAATGGGCTCTTGTTGTAAAGTGTTACCGAAGCTAAAACTGTAAGAGTGTGTGTGTCCTGTGAGAGTCAGAGAATATTATAAACTCCAGCTGTGTTTGTATGTTTTTCAGGTTCATCCTTCAGGAAGGATTGTGTTGTATCTGTGCCGGGAAAAGGCACTACCGTGGTGTCAGTGCTGTGGAAAGGTCTCTTGGGATCTGAAGAGGAATTTATCACCAACAACGTGTCGCATCGCATTCATCAGGAACGCATGAAGTGAGTACTGAATTTAGCTGTGGTTCAGATAAGACAAAGACAGGAAATTAAGTTTGAATGAAGTATCCTTTTTTTTGTTTGAAACTATACAGACTAGATTTATATATTTATTATTCCTACAAGAAAAAAGAGAAAATACTCAAAATAAACAAAGCACCTTTCATTTGTCACTGTAACAGACGTTGTGTGTGTGTGTGTGTGTGTGTGTGTGTGTGTGTGTGTGTGTGTGTGTGTGTGTGTGTGTGTGTGTGTGTGTGTGTGTGTGTGTGTGTGATTTTGGTTGGGTGACAGTTTGACAAGTCACAGTTTGAACCACAGTAAACCTCACTCCCCTGATCTCAAGAGACTGTGGTCTTTATCCTCCATGTTTGAGCACATGCGTACAGATCCGGGTTCGAGTCTCGCTTAGAGCGGGCGGTTCGAGCTGGAGGGGCTACATAATGTATTTCAATAATTGGATAATACAAAAATAGCTGTTACCACATGATTATTTGATATTGAAAACATTTTCATAAATTTTTCCCAGTCAAAATTATGTCACAGTTATGCATTGTGATATATGCCATTACTTAAATATTAGATTTCAGTCATGCCTGATATAGACATAAAATATTAATAATATAAATAAAATAAAATGTAAAAACAATTACTAATTGTAAAAAGATAAAAACTTTATTACCAGCAGTAGAACCATACGTATAATTACTCAGTTTTCACAGTTTCTGTGTGGGATTTATTTTAAGAATTAAAATGATTTGGAGAAAGAATATATATAGGTAAATATTCCTGTTTATTAGAATGTAATGTTATATTGATGAGTTATAAGCAATATCATTTTAAGTTGAAAATGTAACTGTGTGTCCTTTCCTCTTAAAGTGAAAGCAGAACGGAGGATGGTTTTGTGTTAGTGCGCACACTCTCCGTGTCAGATGTTTGGCAGGAAGATTTCTATCTAAACTTCACCTGTATGGTGTTCAGCAGCCGAGGAACCCTGATCGGACAGTTCTCACTCGTTCCTGCAGGTGCGACTCAAGCATCACACCATCACACACTCACACCATCACACACTCACAGCATCACACACATTTACAGCATCACACCCATTTACACCATCACACACTCACACCATCACACACTCACACCATCACAGCATCACACCATCACACACTCACAGCATCACACACATTTACAGCATCACAGCATCACACACTCACACCATCACACCATCACAGCATCACACCATCACACCATCACAGCATCACACCATCACACACTCACACCATCACAGCATCACACCATCACACCATCACAGCATCACACCATCACACACTCACAGCATCACACACATTTACAGCATCACAGCATCACACCATCACACACTCACAGCATCACACCATCACACACTCACAGCATCACACACATTTACAGCATCACAGCATCACACCATCACACCATCACAGCATCACACCATCACACCATCACAGCATCACACCATCACACACTCACAGCATCACACACATTTACAGCATCACAGCATCACACACTCACACCATCACACCATCACACACTCACAGCATCACACCATCACACACTCACAGCATCACACACATTTACAGCATCACAGCATCACACACTCACACCATCACACCATCACACCATCACAGCATCACACCATCACACACTCACAGCATCACACACATTTACAGCATCACACCATCACACACTCACACCATCACACCATCACACACTCACAGCATCACACACATTTACAGCATCACAGCATCACACACTCACACCATCACACCATCACACCATCACAGCATCACACCATCACACCATCACAGCATCACACCATCACACACTCACACCATCACAGCATCACACCATCACACACTCACAGCATCACACACATTTACAGCATCACAGCATCACACACTCACACCATCACACCATCACACACTCACAGCATCACACACATTTACAGCATCACAGCATCACACACTCACACCATCACACCATCACACCATCACAGCATCACACCATCACACCATCACACCATCACACACTCACACCATCACAGCATCACACCATCACACACTCACAGCATCACACACATTTACAGCATCACAGCATCACACACTCACACCATCACACCATCACACACTCACAGCATCACACACATTTACAGCATCACAGCATCACACACTCACACCATCACACCATCACAGCATCACACCATCACACACTCACAGCATCACACACATTTACAGCATCACACCATCACAGCATCACACACTCACAGCCAGTGATGGGAATAACGGCGTTATAAATAAACGGCGTTACTAACGGCGTTATTTTTTTCAGTAACGAGTAATCAAACTAATTACTGCTTCCTCCATTACAACGCCGTTACCGTTACTGTCAATAAAAATGCGGCGTTACTTTAATTGAGCTCACTGAAGCGGTTTTCATCCGAGTAGGCTCTCTCTCAGCCATAGGAGCTGCAAAGTTTTTTCTATGGTGTTGTGAGTGTTTATGAGGCGCGGGACTCGACAAAAGCGAGGCGAATGCCGCGAGCGTGCTCGACAGTGCGCGAGAGAGACCGAGTGTGTCCGAGAACGTGCTCGACAGTGCGCGAGAGAGACCGAATGTGTCCGAGAACGCGCTCGACAGTGCGCGAGAGAGACCGAGTGTGTCCGAGAACGTGCTCGACAGTGCGCGAGAGAGACCGAATGTGTCCGAGAACGCGCTCGACAGTGCGCGAGAGAGACCGAGTGTGTCCGAGAACGCGCTCGACAGTGCGCGACAGAGACCGAATGTGTCCGAGCATAAATACTTTATTTATAAATAAATTACACATATCAGCATTTGAATAATCTCTGTAGCATATGGTATCATATGCAATATTTTAATTAGTTTATATAACATAAACTCCGAAATAACCTGCAGGGAACGTTCAAACATATTTGTTTGACGGTTGTGAGCTCGTGTGGCAAACACGACTAGAATTTGGCTAAAATAACCTCTGATGATGACGTTCTCTGTAGGTTATAAAAATAAACCCCTCAAAAGATTATATTGTATTATTATTATTTATGTTGATACATTGTTCAGTATTATATTGAGAGCACTTTTTGTTAAACTTACTATTGTGAGGAAGAAAATACTTGAAGTAGGCTATACAGAATGTCTACCAGTTGTAAAGGTGTGTGAGTTTTATCATTTTAATTATATGCACCAGTGTATGTGTATGTATATTTTTATTAGGCTACTATTTATTTATTTTTGGTACATTTCTTAAGAAGCATAATTTATTTTTAGACTTATTTGTTGGCCAGTTGTGGTCTGTGCAATAAATATTAAAAGTTCTAAACCATCTATTGTTTTATTGTTGCACTATAGTAATGATAATATTTTAATATTTAAGTTAATAGGTGTCTCTCACATTGTCCCACAGCAACATTTAAATAGTGTAGATTAGTGTACAATGTTTTATAATAATAAGATGTTCTATTTAGTGTCAATTTCATTAATTTAACATTTCATATTGGGGGTATCCAAGAAATTTCTTATATTTAAACTTTTTTTTTTTTTTTAAGTAACGCAATAGTTACTTTCCCTGGTAATTAGTTACTTTTGTAATGATGTAATTCAGTTACTAACGCAGTTACTTTTTGTGAGAAGTAACTAGTAACTATAACTAATTACTTTTTTTAAGTAACTTACCCAACACTGCTCACAGCATCACACACATTTACAGCATCACACACATTTACAGCATCACACCCATTTACAGCATCACACACTCACAGCATCACACACTCACACCATCACACACTCACACCATCACACACTCACACCATCACTGCATCACACATTCACTGCATCACAGCATCACATCCTCACTCTATCACACCATCACACACTCACACCATCACACCCTCACTCTATCACACCATCACACACTCACAGCATCACACCATCACAGCATCACACACTCACACCATCACAGCATCACACCATCACATCCTCACTCTATCACACCCTCACTCTATCACACCATCACACACTCACACATCACACCCTCACTCTATCACACCATCACACACTCACACCATCACACCCTCACTCTATCACACCATCACACACTCACAGCATCACACCCAGGGTTCCCGCGGGGTCTTAAAAAGTCTTAAAGTCTAAAATTCTGAACTTTAAATTTAAGGCCTTAAAATGTCTTAAAAACGGCCAGATTTTCCCTTGTGCTCTGTGTTAAATTCTAGATATTGTATGATCGTTCTGTTCCGGGTAAATTGTAAGTTAATTGTATTTGATACATCTCAAGGAACAGGACGAGATTATGTTGTGAGCACAACAAAAACTCGTTTATGGATAATTTGCACACAGTGGGCAAAAGCAGCCAACAGAAAATAATTAGGTCCAGCAGAGAGTGTTGGGCAGCTCGATTCCCAGACGCTGGCGGGAGAACCGGAGGAACAGAGAACGTGACCGATTGAGACGAGAGAGAGGAGAAAACTAAACTCTAGAAATAAATAGGGGAACTAATGAGGAAGGTTAACTGATGACCGTTGTTTTTTGTTTTGAAAAAACATGCTGATGTTTTTTAATATGTACTTATGTCTTTGTGTGTGTTTGCTTTCCTGAAGCTCTAACAGTAGAGCCAAGATTATGGGTTCGATTCCCAGGAGAATTCTTATGGACTGATTCAACATTTACACCTTCAATGCAGCATAGTGTTAATTCCTTAACGAAAACTATGATGAAAAATGTTCGGCGACTACCATTATTTTAAGACGAGATGACACTGTTCATCAACGATAATTGTGACTATATCAAAATGCAATATCGTTGATGAAAAGACAAGACTAAAAAAACTAAAAAAAACTTTAATAAAATCTATTTTTTGGCGGAAAAAACACATAATACACAAAATGTTACAGACCGTTTTTAACACTACGAGCTTTCATGCTTGTGGTTGCCAGATGTCAAGAGCTTAAATCCCCAATCAGAGCTTTTCTGTTAAAAGGAAACCATTTTCTGCCCTGTGTTTTACTTAATCTTCTCAATCTGGCAATCAATCTGCCATCAAAGCTTCAGTGATGAACTGTAATAAATCCAAACATGATCTCGACTATATTATCATAATAAATGCACTTAATTCTGTGGAATTCCACTGTTTTTATTTTTGAGGGAAGTTTCTTGTTTCATCAGTTTTCAAAATGTAAAGAGTGTGTTTATTTTTATGATAAATAGCCTACACTAGATGAGGTCAAATAAATACATGCCTACTAATGCCTATTAGTGCTTACGTGCAAGTGAGATAATTCTGATGAAATAAAAAAACTATTCTAAAATGACTACAGTCGTTTTGATTATAATTGAGAAAAATAAATGTGCTTATCAATTTGACCAGCATAATGCAGCATGACGAAAATGAAAAAAGTTTACGTTGAATAAAACTAGACTGAAATTTCCCAGACGTTTAGTCGACTTAAACTTGACTAGACAAAAACAGGACAAGGCTAAATAAAAAAATAGCTGATAAAATGAACACTACTGCCAAACACATACATGTAAATGTAAATATCCTCAGAGGGTAGTTGAGAAAATGACAACAAAATACACCATCTTTATTGTGGATCTGTGCAGCTGCCTAATATAAACTCTGTTCCTTTGTCTCGTCTGTGTCTGCTGTCTTCTCTGGTTCTCAGAACTGTGAGCCTCTTCAAGAAGATGAGAAGTTTGTTCCAAATGAGCATTTGCTTAACATACGCAAGGTGCACCTTGGTGACGCTGGATTGTACACCTGCAAACTGACCTTTAGTTTAGGTGGAGTCGTCGGTGAAATGGCTGAATCTGTAGAGTGTGAAGTTAACGGTGAGCGTTTACTGTGTGATGGATTTTTTAATGAATAAAAAAGTAAACTGTATATCAAACTAATCATAATTCTAACATCTAACCTTACTTCACTTTTTAGGTCTAACATTCTAACACTTTGGACAAAATGTACCAAAACGTTCTGTTCTTTGCCAATTTGTGTTGTGGAAAATTCTCCACAATTGAACCAATCAGAAGGTGACATGTTAGTCACGATGATCTTATTTGTTGTGTCTGTCTTTATCCTATAAAACCTGTTGTATTCCTGTTTGCTGGTGGGATTCTCTCTGAAATTCGTCTGAGATCCTCCGGCCGTGCTTCTTCTTGGGAGAGATTCTCTGCTCGGGAATTCTCCCGATTAAAGCATTTAAAAGACATTGTCTGAAGTCTGTCTGGTTATTGCTGCACAGCAATTTAGTTAACCCTCTGAGGTCTGAGGGGTTTTTGGGGTCCTTGAGATGTTCTGACATGCCCTGACATTTGTGTTTTTTTCAGTTGCTTATAAACATATTAATGGCAAAGGTATAATTACACTCTATTTAGCACAAACAGGGCTACCATAATATGTGAGCAACATGCATGTACATGTTTGTATTTTTGAGAGAATAATGTTTATGCATGGTTATTGAAAAAACTAAAAACTAAAGTTTCTGAAATAAGGCCACAAAACACATACTAAATACGTGTCAATAAGACTTTTGACTAATGGATGTCGTTGCCTAGAGTTTTTTCTTCAAAATGATGTGAAAATCATCCTGCCCTTATCATTCACATAACACAATACATTGATTTAAATCTTGTAAAACACTTTTTGTTTGTAAAGGCAATATGCGCAAGGGGCGTCAACCATTCAACAGCATCATGCATATGTAGTGGTTCACACCTCAGGAGACAATGGGGCCCGCATACTTAATGAGCCATTCATTCAGGTGTGTCACCTATAGCCACAAGAAAGAATGCAAGAGCAATATATATACAGTATATATATATATATATATATATATATATATATATATATATATATATATATATATATATATTCTACCAAATTGGTTCACAGTTGGAAGCATGTCAAATTTTTTTTTTTTCACAAATTTTGCTTGCAAATTGTATAATATCCAAGGAAAACATGTCTATTAATTGTGCAGTTAATTCTCATACTGTATTTTCAGTTTTGGAATATGTATCCTCTCCCCAAATTTGTCAATAATAAAACACAATAAAAATTATTTAAAGAAAATGCTTATATTTACCTTTTAAAATTTGTTTACATCTACCTTGTAAATATATATTTTTTTTATTAAAAAGGTTACAATTACAACAACAATTGAAGTGTAATCTTTCTTTGTAAAAACTAAAGTATACATTTTATCATACATATTTCAAACTTCGAATATAGCCTACATTGACAAAACATACTATATTTAACATATTAGCAAAAATTGGCAAACAAAAGCTTATTTGAGGTGGCAGATATTTTACAGTAAAAATGTGTAATCTATCCAAAACTAATCAACGAAATGTTGTCTTTCATTTGTCTGTAAAATAGGTCTTTCGTTTTTATTATAAGGAATATAAATGTTAATTTGCAGTTTAATACGTTGCTTATACAAATACATTTTATTTCAACATATTTCAATCGATTTTACTCAGTATAGCAAAATAGTTTGCTAAAAGCAGATCATTTATTCACACACAGAAACGCAATTCAAATTTAAACCGTCTTTTTGCGAGTTGTGGTAAACAGCGCATCTCTGCCGTTCATTCATTCACACAGAAACGCGATTTACTTGAGAATGAAAAAAAACTTACTACAGTATTCCATCCGTTGCTCCTCGAAATACCAGCACTTCTGAGGTACGTTTTCCATTATTATTATTCCTCACAGCGCTGCGAGACAGTGTAGACAAGTACACTTATCTGAATAAACTTGATGTGTTTTCTCGAGCTGATATGGGGGCGTTCACAGTTTGTATGGGATCGTCTCAGTCATTTGCGTTTGAATAGCGCGCGCTCTCCGTGGGCGGGGCCGATTATAACGTAATGAGATGAGATGAGCTCGACTGGAATCGCTCTCTTTTAATACAGATTTCACAAGATGAGAATATTTGTTTTTTATATAAATTACTTCATTTAAAAGAAGAGAATTCAAGCTTCATGCCTGTGTGTCTGTATGCCTGTTTGACTGAGTATTCGCTCAGTTATTGTTCATTTTCGGACGCGTTTCAGAATGGACTTCACTGGCAGAGAGAAGGCAGAACTCGCTTCGTGTTTATTTTTCTTTATTTGGCAAAAAGCACAACACTTTGTTTTTATTGTGAGTATACACAAAAATAATACACATTTAACAGAATCGATTGATGTATGAAACTCCTATGGAAAATCAAAGTCAACAGAGTATTTATGAGTTTCTTTTACATTGATAAAAAAAAAGCGAGCTGGTATCGCCGGCGATACCGTAGACCTCAGGGGGTTAAAGGAGGGAGGATTGTAGTGGGAGCACTGGGGTGTCAGGTGTGACTGTGGCAATGGCTAATGGTTTTCATGGCTCTCGGGTCAGGACGGCCCCTAATGCTGAGGGCCCCAGGCAGGGTCAGGACCGGCTCTCGGGTCAGGACGGCCCCTAACGCTGAGGGCCCCAGGCAGGTCAGGACGGCCCCTAAGCTGAGGGCCCCAGGCAGGTCAGGACGGCCCCTAATGCTGAGGGCCCCAGGCAGGGTCAGGACCGGCTCTCGGGTCAGGACGGCCCCTAACACTGAGGGCCCCAGGCAGGGTCAGGACCGGCTCTCGGGTCAGGACGGCCCCTAACACTGAGGGCCCCAGGCAGGTCAGGACGGCCCCTAACACTGAGGGCCCCAGGCAGGTCAGGACGGCCCCTAACACTGAGGGCCCCAGGCATCATGGGAAAGTAATGTGTTCACTGAATATCGCCAGAAGTAGTAAGTCATGCGGGGACTCTTCGCCAATACATTCAGGCATGCTCCTCGACTCACAGACTGTTGTTCGCACACTGTATGAAGTATAGAAATAGGCATATTTAGATGCAGTGATTGAGTCAGTATATACTGAGTTCAGGACTTACTGCTCTTGCTATTTCTGCCCGTTTCTATGATATCAGGGGTGTCAAACACGGACACATAACCCTGAAGGACTAGAGGATCTGATCAGGTGTGTTTGATCAGAGTTGAAGCGAAACTCTCCTCCATTTTCAGCCTGTTTTATACAGTAGAAGATGAGCACAGAATGCTAGTGTGCTGTTCCGAATTCAGGTTCTACTGAACACACACACACCTGTGAAACTGTGCCCTCTAGTGATAGAAATAAAACATTTTATTATTTTATAAAACAAAAGAAATGTCTCTGTTGTGTGACTGTTGAACTTCTTTGCGTTCCTGTCATTGCCATTCAACATTCTGTGAGATTTGAAAAGGAGCCAAAATTCATAATTTTGTCCAAACCTTGCCTGTGTTTTGGAGCAATCGCTCTCTCCACTTCATATCACCACCATATCATTTCATATCATATCATATCATATCATATTATGTTGTGGTGATTCTTACTGTCGCCTTTGCAGCCAAAACACAGAAAGTGCCAGTAAACATGCGATATAGCTTTACAGATGTGTAGAGATGAGCTCACACACACACACACACACACACACACACACACACACACACACACACACACACAGTGCAGAAGAAAGCGAATTTATATATATATATAGCCTATATTCAATAACCCAGTTCCTCAGTTAGGCCTACAGTATGTGTTATAGAGACAAATAGAGCTATGTTCTTCTCCTCTAAACCACTAGAAGCCACACAAACTCTCCCAAAC
Organism: Leuciscus idus; assembly: GCA_021554675.1. NCBI lineage: Eukaryota > Metazoa > Chordata > Actinopteri > Cypriniformes > Leuciscidae > Leuciscus > Leuciscus idus. The sequence goes on from CM038626.1 coordinate 50,403,634, forward strand.
ATCTGCTTTTCTAGACGCATGTGGAGATTAGTCTGATCCTCTACACGACTGCAGGCATGATGTTTTTTGTTTTTTTTTAAATGTTGTAGCTTTAAGTAGTAAATGAAAATTTGCAAATTATTATTTTTTATATATTTATTGAACGAAGATCTTCGTAATGATTTTCTGTTTTGTTTGAGGTAATTATAGCAAACGTTTTTCAACAACGGAAGAATATTCAAAAGTATGGTAATTGGGGTAAAAGACAATAATTAAAGGGATAGGTCACCCAAACATGAAAGTTCTGTCAGTAATGACTCTCCCTCATGTTGTTCAAGACTTTCGTTCATCTTCAGAACACTAAGTAAGATATTTTGATGAAATCTGAGAGCTGGATCACTCCTCCAGTTATTTTTTTTTATTTTTTTTTTTTGATAAACTCATGGTTGAGTCACTGCAGTCACTTGGACTATTATCACGATGTCTTTACTAACTTTCTGGGCCAGCAAGTTTCGATCCCATAGAAGACATGACATGGTTAGATTCAGATGGTAAATCTCAGATATTAAGTTGGGTGTCCACCTTAGAGATAAATCATCATATTTATAATGAAACCATCTCATTTATATTAAACATATCATATAATAAAATATACTTTATTGTTACTACTGTAAATCTATATTAAATTATTATAGGATTTCCTTCATTGCTTTCAGAATCTTTACTTTTTTTAAATACTTTTGTTTCTGTATTTTTAAAATATATTTTTATATCAACATATTTTAATGACAGTTTATTTATTGAACAAAAAAGATTTTTTTTTATTTATCAAAATAAACAGAAAATAGTACAAACTTTGCTTAAGTGATTGTTTTGAACAAGTATAACCTTAGACATTATTATACTTTACATTTACTCGTTGTCGTTATTATTGAGTTTATTAGTCAAGCCAGTTCCTGTTTATTAATCTGTGGCGTGTGAGTTTCTACGAAGCATTTACGTTGAAACAACACTATAGATATATTGATATATTAACAAACTCACTAACTTAATACAGAACTTTACAGCCATGACTGAAGTAGATCAGATGAAGATCCTGCTAGGAGAGGGACAGACAGCAGCACTGGCTGCCAGATACGTGTGTGTGTGTGTGTGTGCCACAGCCTGAGAGACAGCAGGTGAATGTGTGTGTAATGCGTGTGTCTGACCTCAGTGTGTTTCCCTACTGTCCACCACAGTGACCTTCAGTGACGTGTGTATGTGTATATGTTAAAACACTGTGGTATAAAATGTTCCGATACTATAATTTGTATATATATCAAATTGCGGTTCAGAGAAAAGCTTTGACTATAGCAAGAGACACAACACACCCCTTGAATCATGTTTTTGAATTATTACCATCACGTCGTCGCTACAGAGTACCAAAAGCGACCAAAGCAATATATAAACAAACTTTTGTACCAAATGCAATAAGTCTTTTGAATAAGAGGAATGAAATGTGAATATTTTAATTTTTGATGTATATTGTGTATTGTGTATTGTTAATTGTTTTGTGATTGTATGGCGAGACCAAATACCAATTTTCAGCTAAGGCTGAATAATAAAGTCCTACTACTACTACTACTACTACTACTACTACTATATATGTTAAAACACTATGGTGTAAAATGTTTACAGATATTATAATTTGTTACACTGTTAATTTGTACAATTAATTTAAGTAGTACATTTAGATTTAAGTTATGTTGTAATATTTTATTATTTTGATGTCTTTTACAAGCTTTGGCAATATTGTAACATGTACAGTCATGCCAATAAAGCAATTTTGAATTGAATTGAATTGAATATATTGATATATTGATCATATATTGATCAAGTATCAATTGTTTTGCCTGATGAAGTTCTGAGAGGTTTAAATGTTGCACTTGTTCAATAGAATTTGGAGTATTAATATAAATGTATGGATATATACCCTTCTTACTCTGAATTCTTAGGTCTCTTCTTGTTTGAAAATAAACACTTTTTATACAACGCTTGTGTGCATAATCTTTCCATCGTTTAACACTCTGAAAACAAGCACAGAAAGACACACGAGATCAGAGTAAAGTTTTATCCCTTTCTCTGAGCAGAAACTGCCGCTTTTTGATCTAGTTTTTCTTCTGATTCATTTGATTTACATGATAATGCGGTGATGTGTGTCCTCAGCAAGACAAGAACACCGTGAGCAGAAGCAGAACGACAGCGCGCTCTAGTGGCCAGAACCAGTTTAGGTTTGGGGTCGACATGGAAGAACATTTGTATTTGGCATTCCTCTCTCATTTAATGCAAACTGAATCAGCATGATAATGAAGATGAAGATGAAGATGGGTGTGAGAATGAGTCTGTGTTTGGTGTGTTTTATCAGAACTGAACCTGGTTTAAGATGATCTGAACATCTGACCGGATCTACAGTCACATAATCAATGATACTCATTTACTTACATTTGAGAATAGAATTCCTACAAATAGAACCATATCGTATTTCTTCTTATTACCTCTAATTTTGGGTTACATTTTTCAAAGTCTTGGAGCTCAGAAGAGGTGCCAGATATGAAGCATCGTCATGCGTATTAAAGCGCTGATGGACTCAGTGAAGGAGTTTATTTCTCTTCCCAGCGAACAGGGAACGTTCTGGTGAGTTTCTCTCAAAGTTATGAACAAAGGTTCTCCCAGTAACATTAAGAGAACATTCATTCAATGTTCTCAAAACATTTGTGCAAAAACATTATTTATACACTGTTCATGGAGCGTTTTTACATGTTACTACTTGTTTCAGAACATTCCATGTTTGCCGAATGATTCACTGGAATGTTTCCCGTAATGTTCACATAACCAGGAAAAAAACATTTTAAAATGTTTACAAAAACCTGAACATTCAGCAATAATGTTTTTATAACGTTAGCTAAATGTTCTGTTTAGCTGGATTATGACTTACTGCTTGAATGAATGTAGAAACCACACAAACACTAGAACACATGAGAGGCAGTGTTTCCCTGCGAGGGTTAGCTATGGTCCGGACACAGAGAGGACTCGTGGGAATCAGCAGAATCTTGAACAGAACAGAAGAAAGATGGAGGGAAAGGGTCTATATTATATAACAACACGAAACGGGAGGTTGTTTCCCAGGCCTTCTGGAGCGACAGGATCTGATGAGTCCCTGATGATCACGATATAAACAGAACAGAGATATAGTCTACAGAAGAGGGAATAAAGTCAGTCAAGAACACCAGTTCTTACATTAACACTGAATAACAACAGCTCGAATCCTCACACAGTTCAGAGTTTAATCCACAGAGGATCCGGCATGGGATAATCCTGGATAAACTACAGTGTTTGTTCAGATTTTCTTCTTCTACTATTATAATTTGTCAGTCTGCAACTCAAACTTCCTATATGATCTGGAATCTAAATTCTTTTCCTCTTATTTTTTACTCCTGAAACAAATTTCTATTTTGATTTATGCTTTAGATTTACTTATTCTTTTTTTAATATTCTGTTTCATTAATATTACTTACTTCCAGTATTCCCTTTTGTTAATTGCATTTTTGTTTTATTTGCACATTTTATTTTTCACTTCTTCGTCTGTTTATATTACTTGTTTATTTGCACTATTGTTCATTGTATTTTTTTTATTGTATTTTATATTTTTTATGCTCTGTATTTAATATAAACAAATGAAAAGGTGAAAGTTGTGCATTTACATTTCTGCAAAATGCACAAATGTAAATGTATTTTCACTTCTTCATTTGTTTATATTGCTTGTTTATTTGCACTACTGTTTGCTGAGTTTTATAGTTTATATTCACAGTATTTTAATATAAACAAATGAAGTGACCATTTTTATGCATTTGGCAGAAATGTTAATGTAAAATGTTCGCTTATTTATTTATTTATTTTTGCACTATTGTTCATTGTATTTTATATTGTTCACTGTATTTGACTCTGTTGGCTTTAGCAATAAATTATGTAATAGAAAGAGAGCAATGAATGCGCGGGTTTGCCACTGAACTGAACTGAACTCTTCTTCTGCCCCCTGCAGGACTCCGGCTGTAACTGCGCACGCTCATTCTCTGACCGGGATCAGGCTCAAGTTTACTTCACTATCTCAACCGAACAAACATTGTTAGATCGTTAAAAAAGAAGCAGTTTTAGTCAGCGTGATAAAATGATTAAGTTTCAGTGAGCTCTTTCTCTCCGCCTCTCATTGCGCAACTCTTGGAGAGGAAGCTTCCCAAACCTTAGAGGATATTGCAAAACCTGCTTTTCCTGTGGCTATGGAGAAGTGGCACGACAGATCTGACACACACACACACACACACACAGAGAGAGAGAGAGAGAGAGAGATACGGGTTCGTTAGGCTCCGATGAACACGTAAAGCTGTCTCTTTAAGACAAACTATTGTACATGACTGGATTATAAGGCGCGATTTACTGAGGGAATCATGTTGTCTTGGGAAGAAGGACTGTAGGTAAGATTCCTCACTTCAGAATCTCTTCTGGCTCATTCATTTATATCCATGCTTTAACTTCTGTGTGTGGGTTAGTTGATGAGAACATTTCCCACATTTCCTCTGTAAACATGCGGTGAGGAAAAATCCTTGCCTACCATTTACCTCGATGAATGAATGTTCATGTTCATGTCTGTTTTTAGACATGGAAAAATCAGGCTGTCAGAAGTTTGGACACTTATACTCATTATTATTTTTATGACTTTTTCCCGACATTTTAAAATAACAGTAAAGCCATAGGAAAACATCACATATGCAGTTATGGGAATTATGTAGTGACTCACAGGGGAAAAAAAGTCGAATTTAAACAAATGTAAGCTTTGTATTCGAGCTTCTTCTTTGTGAGGATCATCATGGGAGGCTTTGAAACATGTGCTGCTCAAATGCCTGTGCATTTAGTTGCATGAAAAAATTCAAATAGAGACAATTTTGCATTATTGCATTACATTTAGCATGCTAGTTCTAGATCTTTAAGATTATGTGGAATATAAGCACAGACTGGTGTAACTGAAGCGTCCGGTTACCGCAGATTCCTGGCTTTGACAGTGTTTTATTAGTTTGTAAAGTATTTTCCTGGCGCTAGTTATTAAATTGACTCAGCACAGATGTTCTGGAAAGAAGAACTCATTTTGAAGTGTGGTTTTGAAGTCATCATCTGTGGTCTTATATATACACCTCTTATCATACACATTCATTTTTTTTAAATTCTCATATCATTTCATCATTTAATTTAATTTAATTTAATTTTGTTTTAACTTTATTATTACCAGAACCATCAAATGAAAAAGCGACTGGTGTAAATAACCCTGACCACACTAAAGCCTGGATAAAGGCTTTCCATCATTCATCCGATCAACAAATCATTTTACACTCATATTTTATATTCACGTTTATTTATTTGTTTATTTATTTAGCCTTTGGTTTAAATGGCTTGACAGAAAGTTTCGAATCTTGCAGCAAATACTTTTTGAATAAACAGAGAGACTAATATTAGCGTAGATGCCATTCTTCTTATGAAGTAACGAGTACATCAGGATTTATGGGAAGTGTTCCCGGTTCCGGCTGACCTAATCTATGCAGCCTAACATTGAATTATAGAAGTCTATAATGTGTTATGTGTATGCTAGGTCAAAGAGATGTGTTTTTAGTCTAGATTTGAACTGACAGAGTGTGTCTGCTTCTCGGACAATGTTAGGAAGACTGTTCCAGAGTTTTGGTGCCAAATAGGAGAAGGATCTACCGCCAGCAGTTGATTTTGATATTCTAGGTATTATCATGCGTGATGTCATGCGTGTTCTCAAGCGTGATGTCATGCGTGTTCTCATGCGTGTTCTCATGTGTGATGTCATGCGTGATGTCATGCGTGATGTCATGCGTGTTCTCATGCGTGTTCTCATGCGTGTTCTCATGTGTGATGTCATGCGTGTCCTTTTGAACACTCATGCGTGATGTCATGCGTGTCCTCATGCGTGTCCTCATGCCTGTTCTCATGCGTGTTCTCATGTGTGATGTCATGCGTGTCCTCATGCGTTTTCTCATGCTTGTTCTCATGCGTGTTCTCATGTGTGATGTCATGCATGTGTTCTCATGCGTGTTCTCATGCGTGTTCTCATGTGTGTTCTCATGCGTGTTCTCATGCGTGTCCTCATTTGTGTCCTCATGCGTGATGTCATGCGTGTCCTCATGCGTGTCCTCATGCGTGTCCTCATGCGTGTCCTCATGCGTGTTCTCATGCATGATGTCATGCGTTTTCTCATGCGTGTTCTCATGCGTGTTCTCATGCGTGTTCTCATGCGTGATGTCATGCGTGTTCTCATGCGTGATGTCATGCGTGTTCTCATGCGTGATGTCATGCGTGATGTCATGCGTGTCCTCGTGCGTGTCCTCATGCATGTCATGCGTGTTCTCATGCGTGATGTCATGCGTGTTCTCGTGTGTGATGTCATGCGTGTCCTCATGCGTGTTCGGACTGAACCAGACCCGAGGCTTCAGGCGATAACGCAGATTTCTGTGCTTGTGGGAGCTCTTGAGCACTTTTCTCTCTGATGGAAATACTGTAAAGTGCATGTTAACTTGTGCTTCACCCTGTCAGGAAGTTGTTGAACTATCATTATAATGATGTGGCATGTTGGAATGAGTTTTCCCAGATCAACTTCATTGTCATTTCTTAAATCCAGTGCCACCCACACTTTCACTGGACTTGACAGTCAGGTTCATGGTTCATTCTGATCATCCATCAGCAGTCAATAGATCTGTTCTTCTTTATTTTTTCCTGTTCTTAGCAGAAATGGTTAAACCGGATTGCAAATATTTATGTGAATCAACCCAAAATTATGCAACACGCCTTTAAGAGTCACAGGGTGTTTTTAGGCCAGAAGCGTGATGTATACATGTTGCGTACTCACAAAAGGACATTGAAATGTGTGTAAGCAATTTTCCACGCATATATCAGGATTTATAAATAAATAAACTGAGCGTAAATAAGTGCACTCTTTTACTGGACTGAGAGAAGTAATGAAGAAACAGAATGATTTTATTAATATACACATTTAGATGAAGTATTCCACTCTCATTAATGGAATTAATGCACTAAAATTACATGGTCACTATCCAGAAGGTAAACAACATTTTTATGAATTTAGATAAATGTGCTGCTTTTGAGCACTTTTCCTGTGGCACGTAGTATAATTTTAATGTTGGAATGAGAGCTATAGGCACATGATAATTCCTCTTTGATTGATTGATTGATTGAAAACTTTATTGAACAACAACAATCAACACGAAGTGTTCAAAAGGATAAAAACACAAAAAAAGCCCAAAGGCTTGTTTCCATTGTGGTCCTTAAGATGGAAGATGAGTAAGAGTACATGGACTAAATACATTGAGGACAATGAAGAAAGGGGGCAAAAAATAAATAAATAAATAATTAAAAGAACGAAACAAGGGCTAAAATCCCAGATAGACAGGCAGACACAACAAAGCTGACAATACAATATTCCTACTACTTCAAGAATTTCTTTTTATTTATTTATTTATTTTTATGGATTTAATAACCAATTTTTTATTGAAGATTTAAAATGATAATAGGAAGAGCTGAACAGTTTAAGGTTTGAAGGTAAACCATTCCACAAGTCAGATGCAGAGTATAGGAAAGAGTGCTTTCCCACACAGCTCTTAAAGCGGCACGGCCTGTAACCTGTGGATCTCCCTCTGGTGCAGAAGTTGTGCGTATCACTAATTTTTGGAAAGTAATCACATAAATACTTGGGTGCCAGATTATTTCTTATCTTACAAACTAAACACAGTTTAAGTTGAGAAACCCTCTCCTCCACTCTGAGCCACCCAAGACTGGAGAAATGGTCAGGAAGAAGATGAGTTCTAGGATGTAATTTAAGGATCACTCTGATTAGTTTATTTTGACAGATCTGTAGCTTGTCTTTGAGGCCTTTAGTAATGCCTGTGTACCGAGATGTACAGGCATAGTCAAGATGACATTGAACCAGCGCATCGGCCAGGATTTTTAAGGTTTTACTATCTACGAGGAACTTAGTCCTTTGGCTTACCTTTGAGATAATTTTTCGGGCCATAAGCTCCCCTGATAGTTTGTTATCTAGTATACAGCCCGAGTAAGTAACGGCTTACTTGGCTGTAATTTCAACATTACCTACGACTACCCTAAACCCCATAGCCTTTTTCAGTTTATCTCTGGACCCAAAAAGAATTGACTCTGTTTTGCCAAGGTGGAGAGACAGCTTGTTCTCTGTTAGCCAAACACTGAGGTTAATGAGTTCTGAACTAAGCAGCCTTTCCACCTCTGATTTGTCTTTATGAGAGACTAGAATAGCTGAGTCACCTGCAAAAAAAAAACAAATTACAGTCTATAGCTGACGACATATCATTGACATATAATTAAAAAAAAGAGAGGACCCAAAATACACCCCTGGGGAACTCAACAAGTTAATTTAAGTGGTGAGGACAAGGTCCCTTCCACATCTACCACCTGTTCTCTGCTCACCAGGTACAGTGTCTCTATCACTGAAGAGATGCAGGAGAAACTCCCAGGGCTTTTAGTTTGTTCAAAAGGAGGACATCATACTGAACCGTAGCAAAGGCCTTCTGAAGGTCTATTAACACCATGCCACAATAATTCCTCTTTCCTAATAAAGGCTGTAAGATAAAGCAGACAGGTATCAGTGGAATGGGCTTTTCTAAAGCCTGATTGGAAGTCAAATAAAAGGTTATGTTCTGCTAAATAACTGTCTATTTACTCATAAATGATCCTTTCCACAATTTAAACTAAACAGAAGTCCAGTGATCGTTCGGTGTTCGAACTGTCATTCTGTGATCTTCATCACAACATCATGAACTAAACCACTGTATTTGAATCATAGAATTGAAAGGAAACCGTAAGATTTGTGAAGTTTTCTTTTTTTTTAAATGTTTTTTTCAATGAGTCAGACAATTGTATCTTCACTGAAAAACATGTTTATATGTTTCCATTAAAAATATATAACCATCCTAAAACATGTTTAAAAAAAAAAAAAAAAATGCTGGGTTGTTTCAACCCAAATTTGGGTCAAATATGGACAAATCCAGCCGTTGGGTTAAAACTTTTAATAAAATGGTTGGGTTTTTCCATATTTGATCCAAATTTGGTTTGGAACAATCCAGCATTTTTAAGAGTGACCTTATTGGCAAACATGCATACATTTTATTTGCTTAAAACAATTAAAAATACTATTTGGCCAGTGGAAAGAAATGAGAATTACTCTTCTCCTATTTTATGCGATTTTGCTTTTAGGGATGTTTTGATATATTTATTCTAAAATAAGATAAGGATACTGAATGATATTTAGTAATGTAACGTGACGGCTCAAATGGCATTTATAGTCTCTATCCTAATATTTTCCTAATGTCTTGTACTGTTAAACATGGTTTCATGTGGATGGGAATATGCATATGAAAATGAAAGTAAAACTCTGGGAAGCTCCATAAATGGTTATTTCAGGAGAAAATTGAGATTTTCACCCAAAAATAAACATATTAGATATTTTGAATATAAATATAGATATTATTAAGGAAGATATTTTGAATTTAAACAAACAAAACAAAACTGTATTTTATTGTGTGGACAAATATTTTCAAAATCCTTTTAAAATGAAAAGATCCCTTTAAAATGATTTGCTTGGCAGGCTGGTTCTAATATGAAGGGTGTTTAATCAGGGTCATAAAAGGATTGGATATAAATCAGGGTCATAAAATGATAAAGGACATTTATAATGTAAGCATGGAACCGGTGGACATCATCCCCCATTAAAAACGATTTACTAATGGTGAAGTAAATGTTTGGCAGTCCACGAGACACACGAATGAGGTTAAGAACAGGGTTAATTTAGGCTATCTTAGATCCTGTTTAATTTCAGCGCGTTCCCTTTTTCTCTTACTTTCATTCCTCAAATTCCCAGTCTCTTCGCTGAGCAAGCAGCTTAAGTTCCTCAGAAACGTCTCCTCTTGTAAAGATCGAAGAGTCTTGTGCAAGAATGACAGCTCAGTTCTGTCCAGTCGACAGGATCGGCTCGAGTCAGCACTTCTCATGGGTGTTCCCGAAGAAGAGGGAAGCGAGAGTAGGAATCAGAACCAGTATTTACAGATACAATACATAATGAACAATATTTCAGTTATTAAAAAGTTTGTAAATTGAGTAAATATTGTATAAAATAAGCGTGTATTTAATCCCACATCTGTATTTAATTCATTTGGTGTATGTCTCATTTTGACATTTATTTGTATAGAGAATATACAGTACATTTTATAAATAAAGTGAGAAAATATCACGCAAATGTTTTTCTGGCCTGGATCAGGGTTGAACTTTGAGTTTGTGTCTCTAACACTGTTGACTTCCAGTAAACATGAGGTTCAAAGATCATTAAACATGACTAACAACGTCATAAAAGCCTGAATAGTATTTATAGGATTCTCCAATATTATATACAGGAAAACCTGCAAATAACAGTGAAGTTTAAAATCGTGAATGAATACATATATTCGAAATCTAAATAGCCTATACGTTGTGTGTATGATAACATGTTTCTTTGAATATGAAAATATAATTCTGAGTTCTGCTTGCTATCTCAGTTCAGATTCAGTAGTTTAGTTCTGAATGTCACACACACATGTATTCCTGTGGTTATTGATTCTTAAGTCTGTTGATTTAGTGGTTATTGATTCTTAACTCTCTCTGTCTTTCTCTACAGATATGGGTCGGTTGTCCCTTGTTTTTCTGGCCGCTTTACTTCGGGCAACCGAATGTGGTGTAATATCAAATAAGGAAGCTTTAGGTTCAGGTAAGAAGTTGCATCAGTTTCCATTGTTAAAGGGATACTCCACTTTTTTGGGAAATAGGCTCATTTTACAACTCCCCCAGAGTTAAACAGTTGAGTTTTACCGTTTTCGAATCCATTCAGCCGATCTCCGGGTCTGGGGGTCCCACTTTTAGCATAGCTTAGCATAATGAATTGAACCGGACAAGACCGTTAGCATCTCTCTCAAAAAAATGAACAAAGAGTTTCGATATTTTTCCTATTTAAAACTTGACTCTTCTGTAGTTACATCGTGTACTAAGACCGACGGAAAATGAAAAGTTGCGATTTTCTAGGCTGATATGGCTAGGAACTATACTAGAAACTTTGCTGCATTACCATGGGTGAAGCAGGCGTAATGATATGACGCAGCACCTGATAATAGTCCCCAGCTCAGTAGCCTATTATCAGGCAGCATGCGCTGCGTCATATCATTACGCCTGCTTCACCCATACTGGTGTATACTGTTGAGGGTGTATATACTGTTGAGGGAGTTGAAGGTGTATATACTGTTGAGGGTGTATATACTGATGAGGGTGTTGAGGGATACTGTTGAGGGTGTTGAGGGTGTATATACTGATGCAGAGTCCTGCAACGGGTCGGGATAAAAGTGGCTAAAACGGGTGGATTGTGACATTCCTAAAATTCACGGGCGGGGACGCGGGCAGATAATGAACTCCTTGCGGGCGGGTAGCGGATAAAAAATATGTGCAATATTTTGTATGTCTAAATTACCAGCATTACACATACGCAAATATGTGTTTTAGTAAGGCCATCCTTAAAAATATTATTGTTTGCCGTAACCCGACCGACCCTGTCAATTTAGGACCGACCCAATTTAATTTTTTTCTCCCCTTTTAGTCCGACCAAGTTGCGACATTAAATTTCTCTGTACTGTAGGCTAATAGGCCTATGTGTTGTAGCCCAGTCATTAAAAAACGATTTAGTTTCATATTCTTGTTTAAATAAAATAATATACTTTTTTATTTTTATTTCATGTTGATTATATGAAAAGTGAAAAGCACTTTTGGAAGATGATCCCGAATATCGTGAGACAAATGGAGTGGGCAGACATGATTTTGACCACTTCATTAAGTTTGTTAAGCCTTTCTTTAAAGTGAATTTCGTTTTGTATTAATTGTATCTTAATTTTAATCAATGTTTCATCTACCAAATTCATGGATTTAATAAATAAGAAGTATATATAGTAGGGATGTCCCGATACCACTTTTTCACTTCCGATGCGATACCGATGCCGCAGCTTTGGCTATTTGCCGATACCGATATCAATCCGATATTTTTATTTTATTCTTGAACTAATACTACTAATAATAAAATATATGGAAGCACTTTGCTCAATTAGCCACATAAAAACATCTCACTCAAATGGAGAACAAATACTTCTCCAGTATATAGCTAGTCCACAACAACAGTTGATAATGAAAGACTGCCACCCTTTATTCAAAAGACCTTGAGATATGTTTGGTAACCTGAATGAATTTAAAATTAATTTGCTATATTTCAGATCAATATATTTGTTTCCTTAAAATTTTAATTAACTTTAACTTTATTCTCATCTGAATTATAAATAATTTATTTCTGTATAAAATAATACTATTTTAAAAACACATTTGATTTTTTTTTTAATTCAATGTAGAATGTGTAACTTAAAAATAAACAGATGAGTGCTCTGTTTTAGGACAAGAAATGAAAACCAATGCAATATGATGAATGTCCAAAAGATGAAATAATTTTTGCTTTTAAACAGTGTGTGTGTGTGTGTGTGTGTGTGTGTGTGTGTGTGTGTGTGTGTGATTTTGGTTGGGTGACAGTTTGACAAGTCACAGTTTGACAAAAGCACAATGTTGTGTTTTACACAAATATATGTAGGCTAAACACTTTTTGCAGTTTTAATGATGTCCTGTATGAAAATGACGGAGTATGTTTTTATGTTTCCACTGTTCGATCGCGCCAGTGCCTCTCTCTCTCTGACACACACACACACACTCCAGCAATGCAATCTTGACATCGCAGCCTGTTCATTTTGCTGCATTCACACCAAACGCGAATAGAGCGTCAAATTCGCGTCTATTGCGTCTAGTTCGATGCTTGAACAGTTTGAATCCATTCGCACGTCCAAAGCGAATAGGATGCGCCGCGCGCGTATAATGATAAAGTGAGTGTTTGAAGCGATATAGACGCACGTTCAGCGCTAAGGCGGGGCTACAGATTAGGTGTCCCTAAAGAACCCGCATATGCGCGTATCTAACAGTAACGTATTACATTAATTAATGTGCACGCGAGTTTTATTTATTTTTATACCGTGTATTCTCTCTGTAAATCCATGCACCGAACGTACGTTCAGTACGAATACGTACCATTCCACCCCTAATGGGTATCGGATCATAGGTATCGGATACATTTTTTTCTCCCCTCCGATATCCGATCTAGCGTTTTGGGCCAGTATCGGCACGATACCGATGCCGTGGATCGGATCGGGACATCCCTACTGATGAGGGTGTATATACTGTTGAGGGTGTTGAGGGTGTATATACTGTTCAGGGTGTATATACTGTTCAGGGTGTATATACTGTTGAGGGTGTATATACTGTTGAGGGTGTATATACTGTTGAGGGTGTATATACTGTTCAGGGTGTATATACTGTTCAGGGTGTATATACTGTTGAGGGTGTTGAGGGTGTATATAGTGTTGAGGGTGTTGAGGGTGTATTTACTGATGAGGGTGTTGAGGGTGTATATACTGTTGAGGGTGTTGAGGGTGTATATAGTGTTGAGGGTGTTGAGGGTGTATATACTGTTGAGGGTGTATATACTGTTGAGGGTGTATATACTGTTGAGGGTGTATATACTGTTCAGGGTGTATATACTGTTCAGGGTGTATATACTGTTGAGGGTGTTGAGGGTGTATATACTGTTGAGGGTGTTGAGGGTGTATATAGTGTTGAGGGTGTTGAGGGTGTATATACTGATGAGGGTGTTGAGGGTGTATATAGTGTTGAGGGTGTTGAGGGTGTATATAGTGTTGAGGGTGTATATACTGTTGAGGGTGTATATACTGTTGAGGGTGTTAAGGGTGTATATACTGTTGAGGGTGTATATACTGTTGAGGGTGTATATACTGTTCAGGGTGTATATACTGTTGAGGGTGTTGAGGGTGTATATACTGTTGAGGGTGTATATACTGTTGAGGGTGTATATACTGTTGAGGGTGTATATACTGTTCAGGGTGTATATACTGTTCAGGGTGTATATACTGTTGAGGGTGTTGAGGGTGTATATACTGTTGAGGGTGTATATACTGTTGAGGGTGTTGAGGGTGTATATACTGTTGAGGGTGTATATACTGTTATGTTACAAAAACAGCATTTTTCCACCTTAGAAACATTGCTAAGCTACGTAATATGCTATCAGTTTCTGATGCAGAAAAGTTAGTTCATGCATTCATGACCTCGAGACTGGATTACTGTAATGCTTTACTAGCTGGTTGTCCTGCATCCTCAATAAACAAGCTACAGTTAGTCCAAAATGCCGCCGCTAGAGTTCTTACTAGATCAAGAAAATATGATCATATAACACCGATTTTATCATCACTGCATTGGTTACCTATAAAGTTCCGTATTAATTACAAGGTATTGCTACTGACCTATAAAGCCCTAAACGGCTTAGCTCCAGTCTATTTAATGGATCTTCTATCGCCCTATAATCCATCGCGCTCTTTAAGATCACTAAATTCAAGGCTTTTGGTCATACCTAGGATATCCAGAACCACCAAAGGAGGGAGAGCATTCTCACATTTGGCTCCAAAACTCTGGAATAGTCTTCCTGATACTGTTCGTTGCTCAGACTCGCTCTCCCAGTTTAAAACTAGATTAAAGTCGCATCTCTTCAGCCAGGCATTCATATAATCCTACAGTTCAAACTACAATCCGGCCTCTAGCTCATAAATGCCAGAGGAGAACTGGCCCCCGACTGAGCCTGGGTTCTCCCAAGGTTTTTTTTTCTCCATTAGGTCACCTGATGGAGTTTTAGGACACCATTAGGTCACTTGATGAAGTTTTTCGGTTCCTTGCCACTGTTGCCTTTGGCTTGCTCAGTTGGGGATATTTTGGGGATATTTAATTTAATTTTATCAATCAATAAATTCCTCTTGAAACAAACTTTGTTGTATTATTTTAATTTAATACTGTGAAGCTGCTTTGATACAATCTGTATTGTGAAAAGCGCTATACAAATAAACTTGACTTGACTTGACTTGACTGTTGAGGTTGTTGAGGGTGTATATACTGATGAGGGTGTTGAGGGTGTATATACTGTTGAGGGTGTATATACTGATGAGGGTGTATATACTGATGTGGGTGTATATACTGTTGAGGGTGTATACTGTTGAGGGTGTATACTGTTGAGGGTGTATACTGTTGAGGGTGTATACTGTTGAGGGTGTATATACTGTTCAGGGTGTATATACTGTTGAGGGTGTATATACTGATGTGTTTCTAAATATCTGAAACTATTCTTATACCGGAACTAGACTTATAGGTCGATAGTTACTAACGTCTGTGGTATTCCCGGACTTAAAGATGGGTTTAACCAGTGCCTTTTTCCAAGCATCTGGAAATATTCCAGTTTTAATAGAGACATTTATAATGTGGGTAAAAGGTTGAATGATAATTTGAGCATATTTTTTGAGGCGTCTGTGTTGTAGTTGTCTTTGGATAAATTGGTATTCAGGTCTGAAATAGCTTTCAATACCACTGCCTGATCCACTTCTCTGATTTTAAAGGAATTCTCATTTGCTGATGACAATATGTTTAAGTTGCTACTATTGGGCTCGCCATCTAAAAAGTTAGAAGCAAGATCTTGTACGGATTTAATGAAAAATTGATTAAAAGCAAAATATAAAACCTCTGGTTAAAATGGGAAAGATTCCTTTTCTGGCGTGTCGTCTGGTTAGGACTTGTGTGTGGTTTTCATTAGTTTCTTGTTCTCCAGCTCATGTATTATTCTTCTTGTAGATTCTCTATATTGTTCAGTCTTCATCATGTTCTCTTCTACAGAATCCTGCGAGGACTACAGAGTGGCATATGAGCGTACGTTTGCGATCCCCGGGGAGTCTCCGCTGTTGGAGTGTCCGTTGCAGAATCTGTTTCCTGCAGAAATACCGTATAACGTGACGTGGTTTGAGGAGAGAACGGGCTTGGAGATCTCAGACGGGCAGCAGAACGTCTCGTTCTCAGGAACGTCTCTGTGGTTCCCCAACATCAGCATGGAGAGCCAGGGAACATACGTGTGTGTGCTCAGGTATGAACGGCTTCCTCACGATTTTTAAAGGTAATTCTACATGTTTAATGATAATGCATCATGGGAGGCACCAAGCCATTTCACTGGCAGAAAGTGTTTCCTTCATCGTCGGCATGAGTTGAAACTATCGTATATAAAGCCTTGTACAAATAAAGGTGACTTGACTTCTTTTCATTGGCAAAATAGTTCAAAAACAGCCAATATTGTGTTTAAAATGTAACCCACTGTATTAACTCCTTGTTTGTTGACCTGCAGTCGTGCTTATATGCAGAAGAACAGCACGCTTGATCGTGTAATATTGCATAACTTCAGCATTTATAGAAATATAAGACAGAAACTCATACAGGGGTTTTTGTCCACATATATTGAATTTCGGGGGAAACTGAACTAATATAGGCTACAGGATGAGGTTTACTGTCACATGGTCCTGGTTTGGTAGTGAAAGGCTTTTATAAAAGAGCCTGAGCAGAGGATGTGGTGAGTCTGAACTCGGGGTGATGGGCTTCCCACGCAAGACGTGTCATTGGGCTTGAAGAGCTAGAAGCCTGTTTCCAGCACTAGAACGTTGAGATGTTTTCCACTGCAGCTCTGTGTTTTCCAGAGACTCGCTCTGTTGACCGAAGAAATAAATGGACGTAAAGATCAGGATATGTGTGAAGTTTCCAGGATGGTGAGAAGAGCAAACCCGTGTCGTGTTGAGCAGATGTTGACCTTTAGACAATACACACACACACTTACTGTAGGCTCAGAAACATGCTGATTTGCATAATGGTGAATATAGAGAGTAGAAGTGTAAGACAGATGTAGTGCTTAGCTGTTTTTAATATGCTGGAAGCTCTTGTTTATATGACTCGAGTAATGCCGTGACGACAGAACTCGGGAAAAACTCATTCACTGCTGGTTCCTTGCAGTTTTTCTGTGGGGTTTCTCAGTTTATGAGTAAAATAAAGCCTAAACATAACTTGACGATACTTTGACATTTTGTTCTACAACGTACACTGCACACACTCACACCCCAAACTGCCTCTTCTAGTTAAATATATATTTTTTACGTGTAAATATTAGTATGAACATAAGAAGATTCAACAACTGAGACATAATCTAAACACATTTCACAGGAATTTGATGAACAGAAATGGAATAATGAGTCCGTGAACAGGACTTTTGTACTGAGTTTTTAATTATTTATTTTTTCATTTGTTTATTTATTTATTTTTATTTTTTATTTTATTTATTTTTAATTTAATTTTATTGTTGTTGTTTCATTTGGTATTTTATTTTTATATTATTTATGTATTTATAGTTGTTTAAATGTATTAATGTAATAAATACTTCATGTATTTGTTTTATTAGTTTTATTTATTTACATATTATTAGTTTATTAGTTTATTTATTTTTAATTATACATTTTATATTATAATTGTGTTTTGTACTGAGTTGGTTATTTATTTATTGTTATTGTTTCATGTGTTTTTTATTTTTATATTATTTATTTTCCAACCTATTTTCTTTTGTGTACTTTAATACATCCAGTGTAATATGAGTCGCGCTCTGGATTCTCTCCAGCTGTGTGTTACTGATGAGCTGCACCAAACAACTGGTAAAATAAAAGATTAACAAATAATGATCTAGACAAATGAACTGAGCTGAAACTGTCAGCAGAGGACAGCATTAGTTCATTGCCTTCCATAGTGCCTTTGTGTGTGTGTGAGAGAGAGAGAGAGAGAGAGTGAGTGTGTGTGTGTGTGAGAGAGAGTGTCAAGTCAAGTCAAGTCAAGTCAAGTTTATTTGTATAGCGCTTTTCACAATACAGATTGCATCAAAGCAGCTTCACAGTATTAAATTAAAATAATACAACAAAGTTTGTTTCAAGAGGAATTTATTGATTGATAAAATTAAATTAAATATCCCCAAAATATCCCCAACTGAGCAAGCCAAAGGCAACAGTGGCAAGGAACCGAAAAACTCCATCAAGTGACCTAATGGTGTCCTAAAACTCCATCAGGTGCCTTAATGGAGAAAAAAAAAAACCTTGGGAGAACCCAGGCTCAGTCGGGGGCCAGTTCTCCTCTGGCATTGGATAGAGGCCGGATTGTAGTTTGAACTGTAGGATTATATGAATGCCTGGCTGAAGAGATGCGACTTTAATCTAGTTTTAAACTGGGAGAGCGAGTCTGAGCAACGAACAGTATCAGGAAGACTATTCCAGAGTTTTGGAGCCAAATGTGAAAATGCTCTCCCTCCTTTGGTGGTTCTGGATATCCTAGGTATGACCAAAAGCCTTGAATTTAGTGATCTTAAAGAGCGCGATGGATTATAGGGCGATAGAAGATCCGTTAAATAGACTGGAGCTAAGCCGTTTAGGGCTTTATAAGTCAGTAGCAATACCTTGTAATTAATACGGAACTTTATAGGTAACCAATGCAGTGATGATAAAATCGGTGTTATATGATCATATTTTCTTGATCTCGTAAGAACTCTAGCGGCGGCATTTTGGACTAACTGTAGCTTGTTTATTGAGGATGCAGGACAACCAGCTAATAAAGCATTACAGTAATCCAGTCTCGAGGTCATGAATGCATGAACTAACTTTTCTGCATCAGAAACTTATAGCATATTACGTAGCTTAGCAATGTTTCTAAGGTGGAAAAAGGCTGTTTTTGTAACATATGAAATATGATTTTCAAAAGACAGGTTGCAATCGAGTATAACACCCAGGTCTTTTACTGTAGAGGATAAAGTAACAGGACATCCTATGATGTTAAAGTTGTATTGTGCGAGGTTTTGTGGGCGGTTTTTTGAACCGATAAGTATTACCTCTGTCTTGTCTGGATTTAATAAAAGAAAATTATGCGTCATCCAATCTTTTATATCTTTAACACACTCTGTCAATTTGGAAAATGTAGCGTTTTCATCCGGCCGTGATGAAATATATATTTGAGTGTCATCAGCATAACAATGGAAACTAATTCCATGTTTCCTTATAATATTTCCAAGTGGCATCATATATATTGAAAATAACAGAGGGCCTAACACAGATCCCTGCGGCACTCCATAGTTTACTGGAGTTATGATAGATTTTTCTCCATTTAAATAGACAAAATGGTAGCGGTCAGATAGGTATGATTTGAACCAGCTTAGTGCTTGTCCTTGAACACCAGTATAATTTTGTAGTCGATCTAAGAGTATTGTGTGATCTATAGTATCGAACGCAGCACTAAGATCAAGTAAAACTAGTATTGAGATACAGCCTTGGTCAGAAGCTAAAAGTAAATCATTTGTGATTTTAACGAGCGCAGTTTCAGTGCGATGATGCGGTCTGAATCCAGACTGAAACTTTTCATAGATATCATTTTGTTGCAAGAAAGAGCCCAGTTGAGCGGACACCACTTTTTCTAATATTTTAGACATAAATGGAAGATTTGAAATGGGTCTATAATTTGCTAGATTATTATGATCTAATTGTGGTTTCTTAATGAGAGGTTTTATAACTGCCAGTTTAAATGTTCTTGGAACATGACCTAAAGATAAAGACGAGTTAATAATATTGAGGAGAGGCTCTTCCACTACAGGTAACACTTCTTTCAGTAGTTTAGTTGGTATAGGATCTAATAAACATGTTGTTGTTTTAGATGAAGTGATAAGTTTATTTAACTCTTTTTGTTCTATAGTTGTAAAGCACTGTAGTGTGTGTGTGTGTGTGTGTCTGTGTGCGTGTGTGTGTGTGAGAGAGAGAGAGAGAGAGAGAGAGTGAGTGTGTGTGTGTGAGAGTGTGTGTGTGTGTGTGTCTGTGTGCGTGTGTGTGTGTGTGAGAGAGAGAGCGAGTGAGTGTGTGTGTCCGTGTCTGAGTGTGTGTGAGAGAGAGAGAGAGAGTGTGTGTGCGTGTCTGAGTGTGTGTGTGTGTGAGAGAGAGAGAGAGAGAGAGAGAGTGTGTGTGTGAGAGAGAGAGTGTGTGTGTGTGTGAGAGAGAGAGAGTGTGTGTGTGTGTGTGTGTGTGTGTGTGTGTGTGTGTGTGTGTGTGTGTGAGAGAGAGAGAGAGAGAGAGAGAGAGAGTGTGTGTGTGTGTGTGTGTGAGAGAGAGAGTGTGTGAGTGTGTGTGTGTGTGTGTGTGTGTGTGTGTGTGTGTGTGTGTGTGTGTGTGTGTGAGAGAGAGTGTGAGTGTGTGTGTGTGCAGGGGCGTCGTAAAGGGGGGGTAAAGGGTACCGAGTACCCAGGGCCCGAGGCAGGGGGGGGGGCCCTTAGAAGTCAGTTTTCTATACATACATATATATGCACTAACATTTGTATAGCATTTATGTACAAATAATAAAGTTCCTGTGCAAAACTAAACTTGTAGTTAGGCACTGGTTTGGTATAAAAAAAGTCATTTTCATGCTGTGCAGGGCCCCACCACCCCTCTCGAATCAATGTAAATGGTACGACCCGCAGTTCAGGTGCTTCTGCTGCGGATCTGCGGTCGGTGAATCAGTTGATGAGACAGGAGCTGGAGTGAGCCGTGATAGGAACTAGGAAGACAGGGGAAGAGTCATGTCTTTCCTTAAGAAAGGAAAATCAGGGGCTCAAAAACGAAAAGAAAAGAAGATTAAAGAGAGAAAGGCAAATGAGGGCAAGCAGTTGCTCACTCAGTTTTTTGAAAAGAAAGGTGAGCTCCAAATGCATCATCGAGCATTGACATTGTTTTAACATAAATATCTACTCCAGGTAGAATAGCATACATTTATGTTCGTACTCTATTTGAATTATATATCAATACTTTATAGTATCACAACCTACATAGCGAGCAAACAATGTTTCTGGGTAAATAACGGAGTGAGAAGCAGACGGAGGCGGAGCTGGGAGCTCAACACACTGCCACTCCAGGCAGCTGCGCAGCTTGTCTCCTCTTCTGCTGCAGTTCTCCCCAGAGTCAGAAGTTTACATGAAAACACTGTATATTTCCCTCCATTGTCAAAATCTAACACCCGCGGAAACACAGATCGTTAGCGCCTATTTTACCGCAATATTATGCAAATTAGCTCGCGCACGCTCTTACATTAAGTACAGGATTGTTCTCAGTTTAATGCACATCTTAATGATTGAAAATTACTTATTTTAAAAACGTAATTCAAAGACTGAATGTCTAGTTTGGCAGTTAGTGTACCCTGTGATTCTATAGTCTGCATTTATTTTAAACAGACAAATAATCATCAATTATCTTGTACTTTTGACAATAAAACAAAAATATATTAATCAGAGTGTGGCTTATTTTGTTTACATTTTAAGTGTTTTTATGATAAAAATGCAATACCCCACCCATTGGTATCACTATGGTATTTGGTACGGGGGCCCAGCAAGATGGTTTGTACCCAGGGCCCAAAATTTGGTGCTACGCCCCTGTGTGTGTGTGTATGTGTGTGTGTGTGAGAGAGAGAGAGAGTGTGTGTGTGAGTGTGTGTGTGTGTGTGTGAGAGAGAGAGAGAGAGTGTGTGTGAGTGTGTGTGTGTGTGTGTGTGTGTGTGTGTGTGTGTGTGTGTGTGTGTGTGTGTGAGTGAGAGAGAGAGAGAGTGTGAGTGTGTGTGTGTGTGTGTGTGTGTGTGTGTGTGTGTGTGTGTGTGTGAGAGAGAGAGTGTGTGAGTGTGTGTGTGTGTGTGAGAGAGAGTGTGAGTGTGTGTGTGTGTGTGTGAGAGAGAGAGAGAGAGAGAGTGTGAGTGTGTGTGTGTGAGAGAGAGAGAGAGTGTGTGTGTGTGTGAGAGAGAGAGTGTGTGTGTGTGTGTGTGTGTGTGAGAGAGAGAGAGAGAGAGAGTGTGTGTGTGTGTGTGTGTGTGTGAGCTAGGGCTGTCACGATTCTTCGATTAAAGTCGACTATTTGATTTTTTAAAAATTCTCGATTGCAATTTATCCGTGTCGAGTAACCGGCGATTATTACACCGTTTTCTAAGGTTATGCGATATATTTAAACCATTTAAAATCATAATATAGCATAGTGCTATTGTGAAATCACAAAGGCTGCGATTCAGTTAGATAAATATATGCAGTTTTTGTCCACAGAGAAGCACAACGCTTTAGTTATGTACATGTGTGCAGATTACATGTTAAAGTCCCTCAGCTCGTTCACAGTAAACACTGCTCACACACACTCAGTCTCTGTATATACACAATAATGTGCATTTGGGAACGCAAAAAGTCGGACACGGTTTGTGTTTCATAATTGCACTGTTATCATTTATGCGTGGAGCGTCTCGGGGTTCTCATGCTGTGAGTTTGTGTTGCTTACAACGTTCATCTGGGAACGTGTGTCATTGTGTGTGTCATTGTGTGTGTCATTGTGTGTGTCATTCCACAATGTGGGCGTGTCTAGGCGCAGGTCCACCATCTGATCTGGATCCGGCCCGGATCCGGCTGACTACATCATGCGTGTTTGATGTGACATCATGATGTGTTTTTAGTCTAGCTTTGAACTGACAGAGTGTGTCTGCTTCCCGGACAATGTTAGGAAGACTGTTCCAGAGTTTAGGTGCTAAATAGGAGAAGGATCTACCGCCAGCAGTCGATTTTGATATTTTGATCATTTTGAGATCGCAATAGATGCGAAGGGCTATAATGCGTTAAGAGCTCGCTCAAGTAATGGGGAGCTAAACCATTCAGTGCTTTGTAAGTAATCCAGAGGCTTTGTTATCTACATGTATATTAAAATCATCAACAATTACCACTGAATCTGCAGCCAGTACTAACTCGGATAGAAAATCAGCAAATTCTTTGATAAAGTCTGAATGGTGCCCGGGTGGCCTGTATACAGTAGCCAGCACAAATGTCAAGCGGGATTTATCATTTACACTAGATAGTGTTGGTGTTTAATGTAACACTATCTAGTGTAAGTCAGTGTTACAGACAGTCTCATTATAAACTCCTGTGTGTCGTCTTCAGAACTCAGAGTCAGTGTTACACACAGTCTCATTATAAACTCCTGTGTGTCGTCTTCAGAACTCAGAGTCAGTGTTACAGACAGTCTCATTATAAACTCCTGTGTGTCGTCTTCAGAACTCAGAGTCAGTGTTACACACAGTCTCATTATAAACTCCTGTGTGTCGTCTTCAGGACTCAGAGTCAGTGTTACACACAGTCTCATTATAAACTCCTGTGTGTCGTCTTCAGGACTCAAGAGTCAGTGTTACACACAGTCTCATTATAAACTCCTGTGTGTTGTCTTCAGGACTCAAAAGTCAGTGTTACACACAGTCTCATTATAAACTCCTGTGTGTCGTCTTCAGAACTCAGAGTCAGTGTTACACACAGTCTCATTATAAACTCCTGTGTGTCGTCTTCAGGACTCAAGAGTCAGTGTTACACACAGTCTCATTATAAACTCCTGTGTGTCGTCTTCAGGACTCAGAGTCAGTGTTACACACAGTCTCATTATAAACTCCTGTGTGTCGTCTTCAGGACTCAAAAGTCAGTGTTACACACAGTCTCATTATAAACTCCTGTGTGTCGTCTTCAGAACTCAGAGTCAGTGTTACACACAGTCTCATTATAAACTCCTGTGTGTCGTCTTCAGGACTCAAGAGTCAGTGTTACACACAGTCTCATTATAAACTCCTGTGTGTCGTCTTCAGGACTCAAGAGTCAGTGTTACACACAGTCTCATTATAAACTCCTGTGTGTCGTCTTCAGGACTCAAGAGTCAGTGTTACACACAGTCTCATTATAAACGTCTGTGTGTCGTCTTCAGGACTCAGAGTCAGTGTTACACACAGTCTCATTATAAACTCCTGTGTGTCGTCTTCAGGACTCAAGAGTCAGTGTTACACACAGTCTCATTATAAACTCCTGTGTGTCGTCTTCAGGACTCAAGAGTCAGTGTTACACACAGTCTCATTATAAACGTCTGTGTGTCGTCTTCAGGACTCAGAGTCAGTGTTACACACAGTCTCATTATAAACGCCTGTGTGTCGTCTTCAGGACTCAGAGTCAGTGTTACACACAGTCTCATTATAAACTCCTGTGTGTCGTCTTCAGAACTCAGAGTCAGTGTTACACACAGTCTCATTATAAACTCCTGTGTGTCGTCTTCAGAACTCAGAGTCAGTGTTACACACAGTCTCATTATAAACGTCTGTGTGTCGTCTTCAGGACTCAGAGTCAGTGCTACAGACAGGCCGCAGTGCTGGTGGTGAGCGAGATGACGTCTGGAGACTGTGAGCGACCGGTTCGGGGATTCCAGAGCATCAGTGCCGGTGTGAACGATGTCCTCTCCTGTCCTCTGAGGAGATACATCAGGAGTGTGGATCATCCCTCCATCCAGTGGTACAAGGTACAAACACATCATTATCTCCATACGGGGTCAGGGTCGCCATCGAGGCCTTGAAGGAAAAACAGTTCTGCCATTAATTACTCGCCTGTAATGTTGTTTTTCTGTTGAACAGAAACAACATATTCATATTTCCCTTGACCTTTTAAGATTTTATTAGTTTTAATGGCAATGTTTCATGTCCGAAAAAATATTTAGGTCTAAATTTATGCCTTTGAACTTATATAAAATTTCCATCCATTTGGATTACACCGTTTTAACAAACAAACTCAATTTGATGCATGTCAGTCAGTCATAATTAAAACCAGTAAAAAATGGGAATTTATGAAAATGCTGTTTCAGTGAATATTGCTTGTTCCACACCTAGCCATATTTAACCATGTTCATACTTTTTAACTGAATAGAATATGACTGACAATGTCACATTTGTTTATTTTAAAACTGTGTAATCTGAGTGGATGGAAATGTTATATATAGTTCCAATTCATAAATGTAAAATTTAAACCTAAATATTTTTGAGTGCGGGAATCCTGGTTCCTAAATGGAAACGGCAGTTATTTAAGGAACAAATTAACCCTTGTGCTCTGTGTTAAATTCTAGATATTGTATGATCGTTCTGTTCCGGGTAAATTGTAAGTTAATTGTATTTGATACATCTCAAGGAACAGGACGAGATTATGTTGTGAGCACAACAAAAACTCGTTTATGGATAATTTGCACACAGTGGGCAAAAGCAGCCAACAGAAAATAATTAGGTCCAGCAGAGAGTGTTGGGCAGCTCGATTCCCAGACGCTGGCGGGAGAACCGGAGGAACAGAGAACGTGACCGATTGAGACGAGAGAGAGGAGAAAACTAAACTCTAGAAATAAATAGGGGAACTAATGAGGAAGGTTAACTGATGACCGTTGTTTTTTGTTTTGAAAAAACATGCTGATGTTTTTTAATATGTACTTATGTCTTTGTGTGTGTTTGCTTTCCTGAAGCTCTAACAGTAGAGCCAAGATTATGGGTTCGATTCCCAGGAGAATTCTTATGGACTGATTCAACATTTACACCTTCAATGCAGCATAGTGTTAATTCCTTAACGAAAACTATGATGAAAAATGTTCGGCGACTACCATTATTTTAAGACGAGATGACACTGTTCATCAACGATAATTGTGACTATATCAAAATGCAATATCGTTGATGAAAAGACAAGACTAAAAAAACTAAAAAAAACTTTAATAAAATCGATTTTTTGGCGGAAAAAACACATAATACACAAAATGTTACAGACCGTTTTTAACACTACGAGCTTTCATGCTTGTGGTTGCCAGATGTCAAGAGCTTAAATCCCCAATCAGAGCTTTTCTGTTAAAAGGAAACCATTTTCTGCCCTGTGTTTTACTTAATCTTCTCAATCTGGCAATCAATCTGCCATCAAAGCTTCAGTGATGAACTGTAATAAATCCAAACATGATCTCGACTATATTATCATAATAAATGCACTTAATTCTGTGGAATTCCACTGTTTTTATTTTTGAGGGAAGTTTCTTGTTTCATCAGTTTTCAAAATGTAAAGAGTGTGTTTATTTTTATGATAAATAGCCTACACTAGATGAGGTCAAATAAATACATGCCTACTAATGCCTATTAGTGCTTACGTGCAAGTGAGATAATTCTGATGAAATAAAAAAACTATTCTAAAATGACTACAGTCGTTTTGATTATAATTGAGAAAAATAAATGTGATTATCAATTTGACCAGCATAATGCAGCATGACGAAAATGAAAAAAGTTTACGTTGAATAAAACTAGACTGAAATTTCCCAGACGTTTAGTCGACTTAAACTTGACTAGACAAAAACAGGACAAGGCTAAATAAAAAAATAGATGATAAAATGAACACTACTGCCAAACACATACATGTAAATGTAAATATCCTCAGAGGGTAGTTGAGAAAATGACAACAAAATACACCATCTTTATTGTGGATCTGTGCAGCTGCCTAATATAAACTCTGTTCCTTTGTCTCGTCTGTGTCTGCTGTCTTCTCTGGTTCTCAGAACTGTGAGCCTCTTCAAGAAGATGAGAAGTTTGTTCCAAATGAGCATTTGCTTAACATACGCAAGGTGCACCTTGGTGACGCTGGATTGTACACCTGCAAACTGACCTTTAGTTTAGGTGGAGTCGTCGGTGAAATGGCTGAATCTGTAGAGTGTGAAGTTAACGGTGAGCGTTTACTGTGTGATGGATTTTTTAATGAATAAAACTGTATATCAAACTAATCATAATTCTAACATCTAACCTTACTTCACTTTTTAGGTCTAACATTCTAACACTTTGGACAAAATGTACCAAAACGTTCTGTTCTTTGCCAATTTGTGTTGTGGAAAATTCTCCACAATTGAACCAATCAGAAGGTGACATGTTAGTCACGATGATCTTATTTGTTGTGTCTGTCTTTATCCTATAAAACCTGTTGTATTCCTGTTTGCTGGTGGGATTCTCTCTGAAATTCGTCTGAGATCCTCCGGCCGTGCTTCTTCTTGGGAGAGATTCTCTGCTCGGGAATTCTCCCGATTAAAGCATTTAAAAGACATTGTCTGAAGTCTGTCTGGTTATTGCTGCACAGCAATTTAGTTAAAGGAACAAGTTAGGGAATACTGACTCGGCCGACGTCGACTGGAGACGAGACCCTGAGAAACTAACCTGGACTGTAGACGTTCGGGGACGGCGACTGTAGACGAGACCCAGGTTAGGTTAGGTCAGGTGCGACATAGAGAAAAATCTACCACAACTGCACAATGGGCATTATTTAAAGCAGGGTTTCTCAGACTCGGTCCTGGAGGGCCGCTGTCCTGCAGAGTTTAGCTCCAACACTGATCAAACACACCTGAGCAAGCTAATCAATGTCTTCAGGATCACTAGAAACTCACAGCTAAGTGTGTTTGGTCAGGGTTGGAGCTAAACTGTGCAGGACAGCGGCCCTCCAGGACCGAGTCTGAGAAACCCTACTTTAAAGGAACATGCCGACTTTTTGGGACTTTACCTTATTCACCGTATCCCCCAGAGTTAGATAAGTCCACACATACCCGGATCCAGTGTGTACAGATAACAAGGTCACATGAGACACAGCCATCTTCTAACCACATACATACTGGGAACTATATTCTCAGAAGGCGAAGCACTGCTACTTGGGCGGAGTGATTTGCTTTCACTTCTTTTTAAAGTGAAGAAGTGTAATTCAGTTTTCTTTTCTTGTATAAATTGTTGAACGAATCACAAGAGCACATGGTGGCCTGGAGTTTCAAAGAAACAATCAGAACTATGAGGAAAAAAGACAGTCCGAAGCATTTCATGCAACACAATTGCTATTACTTTATCATCTCTGTTATATTTAACAATGTTATCTCATATTTCACCCGTAATAGTCATTTTCTTTCTTCCACTGTCCACGTATTCTATCTCTTTAACCACAATGAAATAATTCTTTTAAATATAAAAGTAAACCACCAGTAGAGGGATCAGAGAGACACCGGTCAGTGTATGACATCAGACCATATTTACACACATATTTAGCTCTGATTAACGGATGTGAATAATCATGCATAACACATAACTGCTCCAGAAATGCTTTAATAAATAAAGATAAATTAACTTTATCTCAATTTAATTAATAAGAAACTAAAACTAAAGCATTTTTTTCAATGTTTTGTTAATTTGCTTTTTAATTTATTATTTTTTTATAATTATCACAGATGAATATTTAAAGAAACCGAGGTTGATTGAGCCAGTTAATGAGATCATCAAAGTTGAGAGAGGTAAGCTGGACATTTCTTTTAATTATCAGAATATATTTATTTATTCATGTATCTTTTATTTGTCTCCGTTTTTTTTTAAGCTACTCATATGTTCTGTACACTCAAAGTTCAGTTACTTGAGCAATAAACCACATCCTGCAACTAAATTCACTGTAACCCTTTTACAATAAGGTTCAATTTCCTGACATTAACCATGAACAATACTTCTAAAACATTTCTTGGTCACACTTTACAATAAGGTTCATAAGTTAACATTATTTAATGTATGAACGATCATGAACTAACAATGAGCAATACATTTGTTACATTATTTATTAATGTTAGTGAATAAAAATCCAGCTGTTCATTGATTGTTCATGTTAGTTCACAGTGCATTAACTAATGTTAACAAATACAACATTTGATTTTAATAATGCATTAGTAAATGTTGAAATTATATCAACTAAGATTAATAAATTCTGTAGAAGTATTTTTCATTCTTGTTAACTATGGTAGTTAACTAATGTTAACTAATGAACCTTATTGTAGTGTTACCCATTTCTTAAATGTAAATTTCAACATTTAATAATGCATTATTAAAATTATAAGTTGTGTCTGTTAATATTATTTAATGAACCCGTGCTAAAAAGAACTAGCAACAAACAGTTGTAATTTCATTAACTAATGTTAACAAAGATTAATAAATTCTGTAGAAAATGTATTGATCATTGTTATTTAATATTATTTAATGCATGAACTAATGTTAACTAATGGGCTCTTGTTGTAAAGTGTTACCGAAGCTAAAACTGTAAGAGTGTGTGTGTCCTGTGAGAGTCAGAGAATATTATAAACTCCAGCTGTGTTTGTATGTTTTTCAGGTTCATCCTTCAGGAAGGATTGTGTTGTATTTGTGCCGGGAAAAGGCACTACCGTGGTGTCAGTGCTGTGGAAAGGTCTCTTGGGATCTGAAGAGGAATTTATCACCAACAACGTGTCGCATCGCATTCATCAGGAACGCATGAAGTGAGTACTGAATTTAGCTGTGGTTCAGATAAGACAAAGACAGGAAATTAAGTTTGAATGAAGTATCCTTTTTTTTGTTTGAAACTATACAGACTAGATTTATATATTTATTATTCCTACAAGAAAAAAGAGAAAATACTCAAAATAAACAAAGCACCTTTCATTTGTCACTGTAACAGACGGTGTGTGTGTGTGTGTGTGTGTGTGTGTGTGTGTGTGTGTGTGTGTGTGTGTGTGTGATTTTGGTTGGGTGACAGTTTGACAAGTCACAGTTTGAACCACAGTAAACCTCACTCCCCTGATCTCAAGAGACTGTGGTCTTTATCCTCCATGTTTGAGCACATGCGTACAGATCCGGGTTCGAGTCTCGCTTAGAGCGGGCGGTTCGAGCTGGAGGGGCTACATAATGTATTTCAATAATTGGATAATACAAAAATAGCTGTTACCACATGATTATTTGATATTGAAAACATTTTCATAAATTTTTCCCAGTCAAAATTATGTCACAGTTATGCATTGTGATATATGCCATTACTTAAATATTAGATTTCAGTCATGCCTGATATAGACATAAAATATTAATAATATAAATAAAATAAAATGTAAAAACAATTACTAATTGTAAAAAGATAAAAACTTTATTACCAGCAGTAGAACCATACGTATAATTACTCAGTTTTCACAGTTTCTGTGTGGGATTTATTTTAAGAATTAAAATGATTTGGAGAAAGAATATATATAGGTAAATATTCCTGTTTATTAGAATGTAATGTTATATTGATGAGTTATAAGCAATATCATTTTAAGTTGAAAATGTAACTGTGT
This sequence comes from Leuciscus idus, assembly GCA_021554675.1. Taxonomy (NCBI): domain Eukaryota; kingdom Metazoa; phylum Chordata; class Actinopteri; order Cypriniformes; family Leuciscidae; genus Leuciscus; species Leuciscus idus. The sequence goes on from CM038626.1 coordinate 50,433,759, forward strand.
GTCCTTTCCTCTTAAAGTGAAAGCAGAACGGAGGATGGTTTTGTGTTAGTGCGCACACTCTCCGTGTCAGATGTTTGGCAGGAAGATTTCTATCTAAACTTCACCTGTATGGTGTTCAGCAGCCGAGGAACCCTGATCGGACAGTTCTCACTCGTTCCTGCAGGTGCGACTCAAGCATCACACCATCACACACTCACACCATCACACACTCACAGCATCACACACATTTACAGCATCACACCCATTTACACCATCACACACTCACACCATCACACACTCACACCATCACAGCATCACACCATCACACACTCACAGCATCACACACATTTACAGCATCACAGCATCACACACTCACACCATCACACCATCACACCATCACACACTCACACCATCACACCATCACACCATCACACCATCACAGCATCACACCATCACACCATCACAGCATCACACCATCACACACTCACAGCATCACACACATTTACAGCATCACAGCATCACACCATCACACACTCACAGCATCACACACATTTACAGCATCACACCATCACAGCATCACACACTCACAGCATCACACACTCACAGCATCACACACATTTACAGCATCACACCCATTTACAGCATCACACACTCACAGCATCACACACTCACACCATCACACACTCACACCATCACTGCATCACACATTCACTGCATCACAGCATCACATCCTCACTCTATCACACCATCACACACTCACACCATCACACCCTCACTCTATCACACCATCACACACTCACACCATCACAGCATCACACACTCACAGCATCACACCATCACAGCATCACACACTCACACCATCACAGCATCACACCATCACATCCTCACTCTATCACACCCTCACTCTATCACACCATCACACACTCACACATCACACCCTCACTCTATCACACCATCACACACTCACACCATCACACCCTCACTCTATCACACCATCACACACACTCACAGCATCACACACACTCACAGCATCACACCATCACAGCATCACACCATCACACACTCACAGCATCACACACATTTACAGCATCACAGCATCACACCATCACACACTCACAGCATCACACCATCACAGCATCACACACTCACAGCATCACACCATCACACACTCACACCATTACACCATCACAGCATCACACCATCACACACTCACAGCATCACACCATCACAGCATCACACCATCACACCCTCACAGCATCACACACTCACAGCATCACACCATCACAGCATCACACCATCACACCATCACACACTCACACCCTCACAGCATCACACACTCACAGCATCACACCATCACAGCATCACACACTCACAGCATCACACCATCACAGCATCACACACTCACACCATCACAGCATCACACATTCACTGCATCACAGCATCACTCTATCACACCATCACACCCTCATTCTATCACACACTCACACCATTACACCATCACAGCATCACACCATCACACACTAACAGCATCACACACATTTACAGCATCACACGCTCACAGCATCACAAGTCAAGTCAAGTCAAGTCATCTTCATTTATATAGCGCTTTTAACAATGTAGATTGTTTCAAAGCAGCTTTACAGAGATAAACGTATAATTTATGGTAACAGAGATTGTTTTGGCTTTATAGCGGTTCTTTAGTAAAGTTATTTCTAGCTAAGGTTAGTTATGATTGATTCGCTTCCGTCGCAACAATCATTTGTTATTAAATTAGGGGCCGCTAAGACGACACCATTCTGTCTACATAGACTTTAAACGCGAACCTGTGAGAAACGCTGATGGCGTTCACATGCGCATTAAGAATTGGTTCTATAGTTATGTGCGTTTGAATATATGTACGCAGGTTTGTAATTCCCTACAAACCAAGCCTAAACAAAGTACTGGTGTTTCCTTATAATTTTTGATACAGAATTTTTTTTTATTTTATCAATTCGGGGTAGATACGCGAATTGAGTTTCCCAACAACGCTTTATCTGTAGAGTGGTAAAGGGATCCTCCATAGGGAGAGACTAGTTGGCACTTCAGCACTGCGTTGTCATGGTCCTTCATCAGATCTGGATACGGCCTGGATCCGGCAGGCTGCGGGAAAACCTCGGGATAAACGAAGACACTAAAATTAGCGTAGATGCCATTCTTCTTATGATGTAACGAGTACATCAGGATTTATGGGAAGTGTTCCCGGTTCCAGCTGACCTAATCTATGCAGCCTAACATTGAATTATAGAAGTCTATAATGTATTATGTGAAAGCTAGGTCAAAGAGATGTGTTTTTAGTCTAGCTTTGAACTGACAGAGTGTGTCTGCTTCCCGGACAATGGTAGGAAGGCTGTTCCAAAGTTTTGGTGCTAAATAGGAGAAGGATCTACCGCCAGCAGTCGATTTTGATATTCTAGGTATTATCAACTGGCCGGAATTTTGAGATCGCAATAGACGTGAAGGACTATAATGCGTTAAGAGCTCGCTCAAGTACTGCGGAGCTAAACCATTTAGTGCTTTGTAAGTGATCAGCAATATTTTAAAATTGATGCGATGTTTAATAGGGAGCCAGTGCAGTTTTGCCAGAACCGGGCTAATATGGTCATACTTCCTGGTTCTGGTAAGAACTCGAGCTGCTGCGTTTTGAACTAGCTGTAGTTTGTTTATTAAGCATGCAGGACAACCACCCAGTAGAGCATTACAATAATCTAGCCTTGAGGTCATGAACGCATGAACTAATTGTTCCGCATTTGTCAATGAGAGCATATGACGTAATTTAGATATATTTTTAAGATGGAAAAATGCAGTTTTACAGATACTGGACACGTGACTTTCAAATGAAAGATTGGTATCAAAGAGCACACCCAGGTTCCTAACCGACGACGAAGACTTAACAGAGCAGCCATCAAGTGTTAGACAGTATTCTAGGTTATTACGTGAGGAAGTTTTTTGTCCAATAATTAGAAACTCTGTTTTTTCAGAATTTAGAAGTAGGAAATTACAAGTCATCCAATTTTTTATATCTGCTATGCATTCTGTTAATTTTGTGAATTGGTAAGTTTCGTTAGGTTTTGAAGAAATATAGAGCTGAGTATCGTCGGCATAACAGTGAAAGCTAATGCCATGTTTCCTAATGATATCTCCTAATGGTAGCATGTACAGAGTGAACAGCAACGGTCCGAGTACTGAGCCTTGTGGTACACCATACTGAACTTGTGATCGATGAGACATCTCTTCATTTACTGCTACAAACTGATAACGGTCAGATAAGTATGATTTAAACCATGCTAGTGCAATTCCACTAATGCCAACATAATTTTCGAGTCTATTTAAAAGAATGTTGTGGTCGATAGTGTCAAATGCAGCACTAAGATCGAGTAACACTAATAGAGAGACACAACCACGATCGGATGATAAGAGCAAATCATTTGTGACTCTAACGAGAGCAGTCTCAGTACTATGGTACGGTCTAAATCCTGACTGGAAATCCTCGCAGATATCATTTCTTTCAAGAAAGGAACACAGTTGTGAGGATACTGCTTTTTCTAATATCTTTGACAGAAAAGGTAGATTCGAGATCGGCCTGTAATTGACTAATTCTGTAGGATCAAGTTGCGTTTTTTTAACAAGCGGTTTAATCATAGCCAGCTTAAAGGTTTTTGGTACATATCCTAGAGACAAAGATGAATTAATGATATTAAGAAGAGGATCTATGACCTCTGGAAGTATTTCTTTCAGTAGCTTAGTCGGTATAGGGTCTAACATACATGTTGTAGATTTAGATGATTTAACGAGTTTAGTAAATTCTTCCTCTTCTATAGCAACGAACGAATTAAATTTTTCCTCCGGGAGACTACAATGCACTGCCTGATGCGATACTGTAGTAGACGGTTGCATAGTTATAATTTTCTCCCTGATATTATCAATCTTATAAGTGAAAAAGTTCATAAAGTCATTACTGCTGTGTTGCTTGGAAACTTCGGTGCTTGAAGCTTTCTTTTTCGTTAGTTTAGCCACCGTTTCAAATAAATACCTAGGATTATGTTTATTTTCTTCTAATAGGTTTGAAAAATAAGCAGATATAGCAGCTTTTAAGGCCTCTATGTAAGCAATCGAGCTCTCTTTCCATGAAATGCGAAATACCTCTAGTTTTGTTTTCTTCCAGTTGCGCTCCATTTTTCTGGCTGCTCTCTTAAGGGCCTGAGTGTGCTCGTTGTACTACGGCGTTGGACTATTTTCTTTAATCTTCTTTAAGCGCAACGGAGCAACTGTGTCTAAAGTGCTGGAAAAGAGAGAGTTAAAAGTTTCTGTTGCAATATCGAGTTCTTCTAAGCTATCTGGGATGCTGAGATGGTGAAACTGATTAGGAAGATTATTAATAAAGCAATCTTTAGTGGCAGAAGTGATAGGTCTAACATATTTGAAACACGGAGTCGGCTTTGCAGCCTTGGCTAAATGAAGTTTACACGAGACTAGATAATGATCTGAGACGTCATCGCTCTGCTGCAGAATTTCAACGGCATCAACATCTATTCCATGTGATAATATTAGATCTAGAGTATGATTACGACGATGAGTAGGTCCTGACACGTGTTGTCTAACTCCAATTGAGTTTACAATGTCTTTAAATGCCAATCCCAATGCATCTTTTTCATTATCGATGTGTATATTAAAATCACCAACAATTAGTACTTTATCTGCAGTCAATATTAATTCTGATAGAAAGTCCGCAAATTCTTTGATAAAATCTTTATGGTGCCCTGGTGGCCTGTATACAGTAGCCAGCACAAATCTCAAATGTGATTTATCATTTATACTATATATTTTTACATTAAGTACTAACACTTCAAAAGAATTATATTTAAAACTTGATTTCTTAGTGGTTTTGAAAATATTACTATAGATTACAGCAACTCCTCCCCCTTTGCGTTTCAGACGAGGCTCATGTTTATAACAGTAATCTTGCGGGGTGGACTCATTTAAAGTAATGTAATCGTTTGGTTTTAGCCAGGTTTCTGTCAAACACAGCACATCTAGGTTATTATCTGAAATCATATCATTAACAATGAGTGCTTTTGAAGCGATCGAATATTCAGCAACCCAAGCTTTAGCATTTGCTCATCTGTATTATAGCTGTTTTTTATTTGTTGAACATCAATTAAATTTTTAACCTTAGATGGGTTTAAACGTTTTTTGGATTTCCAAATTCGGGGAACAGACACAGTCTCTATATGATGATAGCTAGGTGAAAGAGGCTCTATGTGATGGGATTTATCTGACCTTGGTGACGCGAGGCCGCTAGCAGACGGTCGGTTAAGCCAGTCTGTCTGCTTCCTGACCTGAGCCCCAGATTGTCATGTTTGAGCTCTAAGACTATGTGCCATATTACTAGAGAGAAGAGCAGCACCATCCCAGGAGGGATGAATACCATCTCTTTTCAACAGGTCAGGTTTGCCCCAAAAACTTTTCCAGTTGTCTATAAATTCTATATTATGTTGCGGACACCACTTAGACAGCCAACCGTTAAGGGAACACAATCTACTAACTATCTCATCACTCCTGCGAACAGGAAGGGGGCCAGAGCAAATTACAGTGCTTGACATAGTACTTGCGAGTTCACACACCTCTTTAATATTAATTTTGGTGATCTCCGACTGGCGGAGTCGAACATCATTAGTGCCGACGTGAATAATGATCTTAGAGAATTTACGATTAGCATTAGCCAGCACTTTTAAATTTGCTTTGATGTCAGGCGCTCTGGCTCCCGGCAAACATGTGACTATGGTGGCTGGTGTCTCTATTTTCACGTTCCGTGTAATAGAATCGCCAATAACTAGGGCACAATCATTCTCAGTGGGTGTTTCACTGAGCGGGGCAAATCGATTTGTTATGGTAATCGGAACGGAAGAGTGTTTTTTTGATCCGCGACTAGAGCGATCCCTCACTGTCACCCATTTGCCTTGCTGCGCAGGCACTAATTCAGCTGGAACCGCATCATGTAAAGAGTTCACTATGCTAGGCGCATCCAAAATAGTATCTGAAGCTCTAGCACTCTTACTGTCCTCAATTAAAGTTTGGATGCGTGTTTCTAGTTCTGAAATCTTCTCTGTCAGCCTAACTGTCTCCTTGCATTTATCACATATAAATCCTATATTGCCAACAGAGAAGGCTATGCTAAACATGTGACATGAAGTGCAGGTGACAATAACAGGACAAGACATTACTCACCGTGTTTGTTGAGTGATTCTTACTCACCTGAGCTTTTATGAACTCAAAGGCGCGAGAGAAAAATAAATAAATAAAAATAGCTGAGCGCACGGGTGGCGCGTTAACAGGCTAGCAAATTACTAGCGTGTTGTGCTAGTAGTAACGGAAGCTAGCGATGTCAGGTTAATCTGAGATGTTGGGTAAGCTGTATTTAGTAGTAGTATAAACAACTAGAAATTGTAGTAAATGATGGTTCAAACCAAGGAAATACGAGGCTAAGACGGAGCTTACAGCACCGAAGCAAACACACTCACAGCAGGCAGCGAGGCAGACAGGAGCAATCGATCCTCACACACTCACACCCTCACAGCATCACACCCTCACAGCATCACACCCTTACAGCATCACACCCTCACAGCATCACACACTCACAGCATCACACATATTTACAGCATCACACCATCACACACTCACAGCATCACACATATTTACAGCATCACAGCATCACACACTCACATCCTCACAGCATCACACTCTCACAGCATCACATCATCACAGCATCACACACTCACACCCTCACAGCATCACACCTTCACAGCATCACACACTCACACCTTCACAACATCACAGCATCACACCCTCACTCTATCACTGCATCACACCATCACAGCATCACACACTCACACCCTCACAGCATCACACCATCACACACTCACAGCATCACACCATCACACCATCACACATTTACATTACATTTACATTTATTCATTTAGCTGACGCTTTTATCCAAAGCGACTTACAATTGCTATATATGTCAGAGGTCGCACGCCTCTGGAGCAACTAGGGGTTAAGTGTCTTGCTCAGGGACACATTGGTGTCTCACAGTGGATTCGAACCCAGGTCTCTCACACCAAAGGCATGTGTCTTATCCATTGCCCCCACCACCTGTAGCGACTTACAATTGCTATATATGTCAGAGGTCGCACGCCTCTGGAGCAACTAGGGGTTAAGTGTCTTGCTCAGGGACACATTGGTGTCTCACAGTGGATTCGAACCCAGGTCTCTCACACCAAAGGCATGTGTCTTATCCATTGCGCCACCACCGCCACCATCACCACCCCCACCACCACCACCATCACCACCCCCACCACCGCCACCATCACCACCCCCACCACCGCCACCATCACACACTCACCACCGCCACCATCACACACTCACAGCATCACAGCATCACACACTCACAGCATCACAGCATCACACACTCACAGCATCACAGCATCACACACTCACAGCATCACAGCATCACACACTCACAGCATCACACCATCACACACTCACACACTCACACCCTCACACCATCACAGCATCACACACTCACACCTTCACAACATCACAGCATCACACACTCAACACAGAAACGTTCTAACAGAAACGGTGTTAACCAATTTAACACTTTATTGGTCCAAAATCTTGCTGCATCAAATATCATTTTGGTATAGGCTGTTGTTCTTTCGCTTTGAGTGTCGACAGACCAGTGACTAGTTAACTGTTTAAATGAGCAATGGGTGTTTCTCCTTTAGTCGGAGTGGCCGAGATTTAGAGGAAGCGAAAACCATCAAACTCACGAGTCTTCACCATATTTGTGGTTTTATTTTGGGAAAATCTATTGGTTTGTCTCAAGTTTTAATGGTTGACTATAAATTAAATCACTCAAAAATAATCATTTGAATTATTGAACATATTAAATTAATAATTATACCTCATTTATGTTGATTCTACATAAAGATACGTGGACTTGAGGTGTTAATTTATGTGTTAATATTTTTATTATTAAACCACAAACCTAATTTATTTATTTATTTACTTTTTTGAATAACATTTTGAATGCCCCTTTCTCCATTATTTTATTAAGTAGTTTATTTACTTGTTCACTTTTGTAGATACCGGCATCGTTTTCATGACACATTTGTCTTGTTTATTTATTTAATAGTTATTTATTATTTATTCTGTGTTTACAGATTGATATGTTTTAAAGTGTGTATTGCTTTCAAATGATTTTGAAGATTGGCATGTGAAAAATAAAATTGCAAGCATATGATCTACTTTCACTTGTCTATTATACCAGCAACACATAAACAGATTTCCACATCCACAGATCCGAATCTCTTCTTGCTTCTCGGGCTTCTCCTGGGATCGGTGGCGCTGCTTTTCGTGGTGGGAGTTTCTCTGTGCACCGTATTCAAGGTGGAGCTGGCCTTGTGGGTCCGGACTGTGTTTCCATTCTTCTACAAAACCACAGGTACTCGTATAAACAGGAAGTATACTTTCGCACGTTAGCAGTTACTTGGAAATAACGCAGTTACATTAACTAGGGTTCACACCTTCCCCTGCTATCACAGCATTACAGGACATGCTGAAACTGTGTTTCTGATGTTGTTTCTTCTAGATGGTGATGGTAAGCAGTATGACGCCTACATTGCCTATCCGAGAGTCCTTGATGGCTCGAGTGAAAAGGCTGAGGTGTTTGCGATGAGCACTTTGCCACAGGTCTTGGAGGGCCGGTACGGTTATAAGCTTTTCATCCTGGGCCGGGACGGTCTACCTGGAGAAGGTAAAGAGTTAGCAAAAAAACAAAGCACTGTAATCTAAACCAGCGGTTCTTCTTGTGATCACATTGGAAATCAATACAAACATTAGCTGTATTACAGTAGTCTGGGTTAGGGCTGCATGATTTAGGGAAAAAATCTATTTGGGATTTTTATGATAAAAATTGTGAGGTTTGCTCTGGTTGTTAGTAGGGCTGCACAATTTGGGCCAATTTTTTTTGATTTTTATATATAAACATGACTAAATAATAATAATAAAAAATAAAAATTGTTGTTAATATCAAACAAAATGTTATAATAATAAATGAGTAATCAAGAAAAATTATATAATAATTAATAAGATTGGTGCATGTTATTTCATGTCCCCTCTGTGTAATAAGTCATACATTTTAGGTAGGGATGCACCGATATTAAAATATTGGCCGATACCGATAACCGATAATTATTTATATATTAAAGCCGATAACCAATGTATTAGCCGATAAATCTAAATCCAAATTTTTAAATAATTTTTGAGAGCCTGATTACAAAAACACAAGTCTCACCATTAAAAGCCCCATCCCAAACACAATTATAATAAAGTTCTCGTCATAATTTTATGTAGCCGATATGACAGACTTGCGCTGCACATGTTGCACTGAACTGTATTTTCCTTTTATGAAGTGATTTCAATCATATTTCAAGCAATTTAAAACCATCATGTTGAACAGTGCGCATCTGAAGGAAATAATCCACTATTTATCGGCTTTAATATATCGGGCAAATCTTTTTATCGGGCCGATAATGATAACACTCAAAATGAAGAGATATCGTCCGACACTGATATGGTGGCCGATACATAGTGCGTCCCTAATGTTAGGTTTAATCCCGATGTTCTGCCCGGCTGATTGTCCTCCTCATGTTTCCAGCGGTGGTGGATGTTGTAGAGGAGGCTCTGACCCGCTGTCGTCGACTTCTTCTCCTCTACACCTCCACGTCTCTCTGCAGTCCCGAGGCGCTGGAGTGGGCCGAGCAGCAGACGGGCCTGTACCGAGGGCTCGTGGAGAACACCGTGAGCATCGTGCTCCTGGAGCTGGAGGAGATCCGAGAGCCCGACCGCCTGCCTCACTCAGTGAGACTCCTCAAGGAGAAACAGGGAGCGTTACAAGCCTGGAAGAGAAGGAAGAGGCGGATGTGCTGCGACTGGAAGATGGAGGAGCGTGTGACCTCTCTCAACCCCTCGGCACGCTTCTGGAGGGAAGTGCGCTACCATATGCCTGTCAGAGGAAAATCCAAAAACAGGAATTGGTTTAGTTTCTAGCTTGAAGTGATGCAGTCAGCAATCTGGAGGTGAAAAGAAGCTTTAGCTTTGCCTTTAACTATAGAGCGCAACAGGGACCGCACCTTTCCACTGGCCTTTGTTCCAGAGGTTTATTTTTATTTTTTAGTAAAGAAATATCAACAGATAAGCCAAATATGCCAACTTCCACATGAATCTCAATATTTCAGTCTGTTCTCTTTATTTTTGGAGGCAAACCACTTATCCCTTGATGCATTTTGAATATATATGTGTATATTTGTTTTATGGAGGTACATTTGTTTGATTTTTACTTCTAGAGCCCAATTGGTCCTCTGATTACAACCTAAAACAATTTTCAGTCGGGGTACATTTTACAAATCTCACAAAATGAGGAGGATGAAGAGGCTGCAAGTACTAATAATGTGGATAGATGCCGTAATGGAAACGGTACAGAGAAACGTATGGGTCCGAGAACATTGCCAGCTGTGGGGGGCGGGGGCGGGGGCGGGGGGGGACGTCGACGTCCACCTGTGAATGCAGACACACGATGGCTGGATTGCGTTTACATTACAGTGAGATCCGATCACAATATGTCCTCGACTACCTCCGAACCTGGACACGCTGATCGGAGAACATTCCCATCAGAAGCGCGTTTACACTGGTCTTTTCAATGTGTGTGTGGACAACATCCGGATACAGGTCACATGTTAATGCCAAGTGTAAACGCAGCCTAAGATGAAGAGAACTTGAGCTCTTGCACACCAGTCATTCTGTGGACACAAAATAGAAAGCTGTAAATACTATGTCAGATGTGAAATAAAAAAATTATACAGAAATTCTGTAAATAAAAACCAAAAGATTTTATGAATTTTTTTCATTTTTTCACATTTGTGCTCTTGTGTTTATAATGTTGTGCAGTGATATATTTCTTGTTTAATGTGTTTTATTTATGATTTTTACTCCAAATATGTTTACATGTTTTATGTACAATATGAATTGCGTATTTACTATTCAATTCAATTCAATTCACATTTATTTGTATAGCGCTTTTCACAATACACATTGTTTCAAAGCAGCTTTACAGAAAATGCATGAATCCACATTACATTTTAGAGTGATCTGTTATCAGAGGAAACTGACTAAGTTATGTATTTCAGAAATGTACATACATAATCACAGTTAGCTAAAAATGTATTAACTTAATGTAATAATTTAAATTAGAAACAATGAGCTCATTGAAGTAATGAATACTTGTTAACAATTCATGACATTTAGAAAAATGTAGCAATGTGAAGAGACAGAGATTGTTTTTTAAGTGCCCCTATGATGCTTTTTGAGATATCACCTTTCATATAGTGAGTAATAAAGCTGTTTGTGAATGTAAAAGATCTGCAAAGTTTCAAAGATCAAAGTGCAGATAACTGGAGTTATTGAGGACTTAAGATGGCCGCCGTCGTGTACTCGTGTCCGTTCAGTCCACAGGACCGTAGGGTGTCCCGTGATAATCGCCCTCGATGTGCACTTCTTCTGAGCCGTGAGCTCCACAGCGACTGCGACCCGACACGAGGGCTTAGGGTCCGTTTGGGACAGAGCCATTCCCTCCCGAAAGACAAAAGCGATTCTGAACTGAAACGAGTCGTCAGTAATTCCAGACTAATGTAAATTCCAGTAATGCCTTCATTGGCCTTCATGCTGCCCACGAACAATGATGCCATCGTAACTGTTCGTATCACAGGAGGTGCGTCCCGATTCGAAGGCTGTGCTCGAAGGGCGATTGCGCGACGAAGGCTGTCCCAGTTCGAAGGGGCCATCAATGCTCACTCCGTTCCTCGGGCCCTGAAGGACACAGATGGACCCTGGGTTAGGGTTAGGGTTAGACCTGCGCGACCCCAGAATTCACTGCGCCGCTGATGACAGGATTTTTAGTCAAAGGAAACGGCATGTGATTCTCTGGCGGCAGAGGAATTCACATATAAATGTAAGTATTGTATATACTCAAATATCTATCTAAAACAAGTCTTAAAAGCCACAGGTCTTTCTTAAAAATGTGAACTTAACCCCTGCATTACCACTGTGTAGCTTAATTTGTTATGTGGTCTGAGGCAAAACTAGTTCTAATACTTTGTGTTGTTTTAGGGAGCATAGAGCAGACATGAGGTTTTTTTAAATGAGGGATGACAACGACCATTTATTTACCGGGGTAAAACTCGGCCAGTGTGGATTGGCAGCGACTCATTTGTAATACTTCCACTAGGCTCTCTTGTGTATTAGAACAAATAGCCCTCACCCTATACAAAGCCCACAACAATAAGACAATCAGTAGAGAAGACAATAGTCTTTCACTTTGTTGTTTTTTGTAGTGTTGTCATGCAAGCCATGACTACAAAGGTTTTAACCACATTTGAGTATTCAGAAATATGATTTCTGAAGTATTTTGTATGAATGTACTGCTGTGTCATATTGTCTATGTTAAGATTGCTTCCCTGTCTTGATATTTTTCTAAAGTGTTTCCCTTTTCTCTTGTCTTAGGACAATTATGGAGAAAATGGTCCTGCTGGGGATCGTCACTTCCTTGTGGTAAAAAATAAAAGGGGGAGACCTTAAAAAACAAAGCAAGCAAGTTAATTGACACATCTATGCTGAAATGTATTGTGTTGTTGTTGTTGTTGTCATTAGGAGCTGGAGAAACAGAGACTGAGAGGATGAGCGGATCGAGAGAATCAGAGACACAGAGGAGAGGAGAGATGATGGATAGATTGTTTTCTCTTCTTGTGAGATTGCTAGAGAAATAACATTTATGTATTAAAATGCAAACAATTTTTCTATATATATATATTTTTTAAATGTGACTTATAATTTGTAAATAAAAGAGAAGTAATTGTTCTGTACATTGTTTATTTTTGTAATGCAAGTTATTTTTAAATGAAACAGATTCTTCAACATTTATTTTTTGTCACATAAATACAATTTTGTAAATTAAATCACATTGATCTATACATTACTTAAAGTACTTTTTACAAGTATTTACAACATATCTTATGTTAATCATCAGGAAAAACAACATAAAAATGTAAATTAACAGTACATAAAACAAAAGAGATCTTTAAACACTTTCGTTGAGCTGAGCAGGAGATCAGGATGAGCTCCTCAATAGAGACGCTGGTAAAGCCTCTTCCGGCGGGACACTATTCTGGGATCAGGGAATATTTACACTTTTCACTGCGTTTCTAACATATTTGAATTTCTAACATATTTACACTGTTCACTGCGTTTCTAACATATTTACACTGTTCACTATGTTTCTAACATATTTACACTGTTCACTGCGTTTCTAACATATTTCCACTGTCCACTGCGTTTCTAACATATTTACACTGTTCACTGCGTTTCTGACATATTTACACTGTTCACTGCGTTTCTAATATTTTTGCGTTTCTAACATATTTACACTGTTCGCTGCGTTTCTGACATATTTACACTGTTCACTGCGTTTCTAACATATTTCCACTGTTCACTGGGTTTCTGACATATTTCCACTGTTCACTGCGTTTCTAATATTTTTGCGTTTCTAACATATTTCCACTGTTCACTGCGTTTCTAATATTTTTGCGTTTCTAACATATTTCCACTGTTCGCTGCGTTTCTGACATATTTCCACTGTCCACTGCGTTTCTAACATATTTACACTGTCCACTGAGTTTCTAACATATTCACTGCATTTCTAACATACTTCCACTGTTCACTGTGTTTCTGACATATTTACATTGTTCACTGTGTTTATAACATATTTACACTGTTCACTGTGTTTCTAACATATTTACACTGTTTACTGTGTTTCTAACATATTTACACTGTTCACTGCGTTTTCTAACATATTCACTGCATTTCTAACACATTTACACTGTTCACTGTGTTTCTGACATATTTCCACTGTCCACTGCGTTTCGAACATATTTACACTGTTCACTGATTTTCTAACATATTTACACTGTTCACTGCGTTTCTAACATATTTACACTGTTTACTGTTTATAACATATTTACACTGTCCACTGAGTTTCTAACATATTCACTGCGTTTCTAACATATTTCCACTCTTCACTGCGTTTCTAACATATTTACACTGTTCACTGTGTTTCTAACATATTCACTGTGTTTCTAACATATTTCCACTGTCCACTGCGTTTCTAACATATTTACACTGTTCACTGTGTTTCTAACATATTTCCACTGTCCACTGCGTTTCTAACATATTTACACTGTTCACTGTGTTTCTAACATATTTCCACTGTCCACTGCGTTTCTAACATATTTACACTGTTCACTGCGTTTCTGACATATTTACACTGTTCATTGCGTTTCTAATATTTTTGCGTTTCTAACATATTTCCACTGTTCGCTGCGTTTCGGACATATTTCCACTGTCCACTGCGTTTCTAACATATTTACACTGTTCACTACGTTTCTAACATATTTACACTGTTCACTGCGTTTCTGACATATTTCCACTGTTCACTGCGTTTCTGACATATTTCCACTGTTCACTGCGTTTCTAATATTTTTGAGTTTCTAACATATTTCCACTGTTCACTGCGTTTCTAATATTTTTGCGTTTCTAACATATTTCCACTGTTCGCTGCGTTTCTGACATATTTCCACTGTCCTCTGCGTTTCTAACATATTTACACTGTCCACTGAGTTTCTAACATATTCACTGCATTTCTAACATATTTCCACTGTTCACTGTGTTTCTGACATATTTACATTGTTCACTGTGTTTCTAACATATTTACACTGTTCACTGTGTTTCTAACATATTTACACTGTTCACTGTGTTTCTAACATATTTACATTGTTCACTGCGTTTCTGACATATTTACACCGTTACCTGCGTTTCTAACATTTTTGCGTTTCTAACATATTTACATTGTTCACTGCGTTTCTGACATATTTACACTGTTCACTGCGTTTCTAACATTTTTGCATTTCTAACATATTTCCACTGGTCACTGTGTTTCTAACATATTTCCACTGTCCACTGCGTTTCTAACATATTTCCACTGTCCACTGCGTTTCTAACATATTCACTTCGTTTCTAACATATTTACACCGTCCACTCCGTTTCTAACATATACACCGTCCACTCCGTTTCTAACATATACACTGTCCACTGCGTTTCTAACATATACACTGTCCACTGTGTTTCTAACATATACACTGAGTTTCTAACATATTCACTGCATTTCTAACACATTTACACTGTTCACTGCGTTTCTAACATATTCACTGCATTTCTAACACATTTACACTGTTCACTGTGTTTCTAACATATTTAGACTGTTCACTGTGTTTCTAACATATTTACACCATCCACTGCTTTTCTAACATATTTACACTGTTCACTGTGTTTCTAACATATTTGCACTGTTCACACTGTTCACTGTGTTTCTAAAATATTTGCGTTTCTAACATATTTCCACTGTTCACTGTTTCTAACATATTTACACTGTTCACTGCGTTTTCTAACATATTTGCGTTTCTAACATATTTACACTGTTCACTGTTTCTAACATATTTACACTGTCCACTGTGTTTCTAACATATTTACACTGTCCACTGTGTTTCTAACATATTTACACTGTCCACTGAGTTTCTAACATATTTACGCTGTCCACTGTGTTTCTAACATATTTACACTGTTCACTGCGTTTCTAACATATTTACACCGTTCACTGCGTTTCTAACATATGCACACCGTCCACTGCGTTTCTAACATATTTACACTGTTCACTGCGTTTCTAACATATTTACACCGTTCACTGCGTTTCTAACATATTTACACCGTCCACTGCGTTTCTAACATATTTACACCGTCCACTGCACACCGTCCACTGCGTTTCTAACATATTTACACTGTTCGCTGTGTTTCTAACATATTTACACTGTTCACTGCGTTTATAACATATTCATAACATATGTTCTGAAACCTAGACTTCATCATCTCTAAAGCTCGATCTATGCACTGTGCTCTGGAATGATGGACGTTAAAGCGTATGTTAAAACATGCAGTGTCTGTTTGCATTTTACTTCTGCACATGTTTTAGGGTGGTTCATCTGAACTTTTATTCTCTTTTATTACTTCATATACTTTTGGCTAGTTTAATCTACAGCAATGCATCATAATAACACAACATTTTCAGCATTTCAGCAGTTTCTATAGTGCTCACATTTTTTAACCTATGTGTAATATCTAACAAAATGTAATATCCATGATGTCTAAAATGTCAGTTTTTCATAAAAAGTACAATATTTGCCTCTGAGATGAAATTGAGTTGAATAAAAATCTGAAGTATTTTAAATTTAGACTCAAATGAATAAATGTGAAAATATATTGTCACATCTACATTTAACATAAGAAATAAAGAAGGTTAGGTGCTAACGATAGAAAAGTGCCATTTCATGGAAGGAGAGCTCGATTGCATACAGAGAGGCCTTAAAAGCTGCTAGATCTGCTTATTTTTCAACCCTATTTGAAGAAAATAAACAAAACCCTAGGTATTTATTTGAAACAGTGACTAAACTAACGAATAATAAAGCTTCAAGCCCAGAAGTTTCCAAGCAGCACAGCAGTAATGACTTTATAAACAACTTCACTTATAAAATTGCTAATATCAGGGAGAAAATTATAACTATGCAACCGTCTACTACAGTATCGCATCAGGCAGTGCATTGTAGTCTCCCTGAGGAAATTTTTTATTAATTCATTGCTATAGGAGAGGAAGAATTCCCTAAAATCTTTGAATCATCTAAATCGACAACATGTATGTTAGACCCTATACCGACTAAGCTACTGAAAGAGATGCTCCCAGAGGTCATAGATCCTCTTCTTAATATCATTCATTCATCTTTGTCATTAGGATACATACCAAAACCTTTTAAGCTGGCTATGATTAAACCGCTTGTTAAAAAAACGCAACTTGAAATTAGTCAATTACAGGCCGATCTCGAATCTACCTTTTCTGTCAAAGATACAAGAAAAGGCAGTATCCTCACAACTATGTTCCTTTTTAGAAAGAAATGATATCTGCGAGGATTTCCAGTCAGGATTTAGACCGTACCATAGTACTGAGACAGCTCTCATTAGAGTCACACATGATCTGCTCTTATCATCTGATCGTGGTTGTATCTCTCTATTAGTATTACTCGATCTTAGTGCTGCATTTCATACTATTGACCACAACATTATTTTAAATAGACTCGAAAATTATGTTGGCATTAGTGGAATTGCATTAGCATGGTTTAAATCATACTTATCTGACCGTTATCAGTTTGTAGCAGTAAATGAAGAGATGTCTTATTCACCAGTTCAGTATGGCGTACCACAAGGCTCAGTACTAGGACCGTTGCTGTTCACTCTGTACATGCTACCCTTGGGAGATATCATTAGGAAACATGGCATTAGTTTTCACTGTTATGCTGATGATACTCAGCTTTATGTTTCTTCATGCCCTGACGAAACTTACCAATTCACAAAATTAACGTAATGTATAGCTGATATAAAAAACTGGATGACTAGTCATTTCCTACTACTTAATTCTGAAAAAACAGAGATTCTAATTATTGGACAAAAAACTTCCTCACGTAATAATCTAGAATACTGTGTAAGCCTACTGTAGGACACTCCAAAACAGAATTAGCAAAAATAGCATAATAGGGGCACTTTAATGTTAAAATATCACCTCTCAGTAAGTAATCCTTTGGTAGTTTGACTTTCTAAAAAGTGTAACAGTGTGACACTTCTTAAACATTGCTCTGTTTGTTTGAGCATCCTTACTATCTGTTCGTCCCGACCAATAGCAGACGAAACCTGTTTAAGGACAGGCATTGGTTAGCTCTTCTTCACTTTGGTTGCTAGAAGTACAGAAATGACATGAGAAGATTTTCAGAAAAGGCAACAACCACAAAGAGTGACCCAGATTCTGTTCCACAGGTTTCCGTTCAATGCTGCCAGTTTCTGTGACATTCGGACTTCATTCAGATCAGACACTCATGCTCATTTTAAAAATAAAGTGAAATTAAACATCTGTGCTCATCTGTATCATTAGAGGCGGCTTTATTCTTTCACTTACTTAAAAAAAAAGTGAGTGGGTTTAATTTTGGGCATATAATTCAAATATTCCACGCAAATCAAAAGAGAAAAATGATTTTCATTATGCGTAATAGAGAATACATAAAAGAGCAATAGCAATGCTGCACTGATCGAGACTGACGGTTATTGGCTGGTGTTTGTGTTACTGAAGCGTTGGGAAGCGTTTCCCTCCACGATCGTGTTAAACCGCATGTTCAGCAGAAATAGTGTTTCGTGGTCAGTGTGTGTGTGTGTGTGTGTGTGTGTGTGTGTGTGTGTGTGTGTGTGTGTGTGTGTGTGTGTGTGTGTGTGTGGCAGTGTTTGGCAGTCTGGAAGAGATTCCGAGAAACGCGCTGTTTCTGAGTTCTTACTGTCTGATCAGCTGCTTGAGGTAAGACTCACTAAACCTTCACTCTCAGTAAGAAAACTGTATGTCTATACTTTTGTGTATCTGTGTTATTATAGTCTAAATATCGACTTTAAACTTTGTCCCACACACGCATATTTCTTCGGGGAAATCCCTCATGCTTCCTGCAATCATCCCTGACACACGAACATCACACGGAAAACCCGAGACTAAGCATCATTTTGAAGTTTTAATTCCTATTGATCGTTTATGATAGTTTTATAACCGTAAATAGTTAAACTTGCACAGAGAATATCGCGTTCATAACTGAAATGCAGGGCTTTTGTTATGTTTCTCAGGAGAAAACGGGAAATATGACAGCTATGCTTTGTAATTGAGTTTCGTAATAGATGAAGTTTCTGTCAGACAGTCTTTTAAAGCCTGTAATGAATATTGTGTTTGTCTCTGTTTTCTGTTGTCAATGCAGGCGCTGCTGATAGAACCGGTCAAACCACCTCAAAAGCCACGACAACCCGAGATGAGCTTTTCCACAGTTTATTTTCAATGGATTTTACTATCCACCCTTTGGTTTGCAGGTAAGAGTCTCTGTTTTCAGTGAATTCAATGGTTGTTGAGGAAAGTTTGGACTTCAAGTTTGAGTTTGTTTCTGTCGCGTTCGCTGTTGTTCAAACAACGGGAAAGAATGATATGTCTATGCATTGATTAGATATTGCATCATTTACCATATGTGATGATGTTGAACTTTCAGTTCTATGTAGAATTTTCCCCAATTCATACGTTCAGTTTCTTTTACATGCTGACCTTAAAACGCGTTCTGTGTTCGCCCCTTTTACTTTCCGTTCTTTAACGTCTCAGAAGCAAAGTTCAGACTTCGCTAATAGTCG
This sequence comes from Leuciscus idus, assembly GCA_021554675.1. NCBI lineage: Eukaryota > Metazoa > Chordata > Actinopteri > Cypriniformes > Leuciscidae > Leuciscus > Leuciscus idus. Next base: position 50,453,244 of record CM038626.1, read on the forward strand.
CTCACAGGCACGTGCACACATAGACATCAAAGGGGGCTTGAGCACCTGCCCTTTTTATTCCTGGAGAAAAAGTGCCCTTTTTTCTGGGGTGTTTTTATTTATTTATTTATTTATTTTTTTATAATATATATTCCTGTTTGCGCACAGCTTCCCTGTCAAACAAATATATTTATTGAAGAATAGTATGTCTAAATATCAGGTCAGGAGTTCTGAAGCGCTCTCTCTCTCTCTCTCTCTCTCTCTCTCTCTCTCTCAAAATATTGATTTAAAAGGGAGTTTATTGATTTAAACCCGATTGTATTGCTTCCGCTAAAGAAAATAGTCTGTTCCGTCTCTTCGGTTAGAATCCTGTGAGTCCATAGCAACGCTCTGTTTTTCATGGCAACGGTCTGTTATACTCCGCACAGCGGTCTGTTATCAAGAAATAACACACCGCATTCTACATTGGAATTCAACCAAGCCATGTAATAAAATAAGTTATTAATAAAATTTATTTTTGTATTTTGTCAATCATTTTTGCAGTGATTTTTTCAGTAAAGTTAACAAAATAGCAGCAACAGCCCTCTTCAGTTTAGAGTGAATATTTGTGTTGATTTTAAAGTGTTACTGTTATGTATTCTGATAACACCAAAATAATTAAAATGATGTAGTGCCTTGTGCAAAAATAAACAAATTATTAGTAAAACACGCCCCTCTGCTTGATGCAGTTATTTAGATTATTCTAAATATATACTTGAAACTAGTAGCATAGAAAATGTTTTCAAAACATGCACATTGTGGAATGGTTTCCTTTGCTGCTCTATAATAGTGAATACTAAGGAGACCATGGTTTCTGTGTGAACTGATTATTTTGTAGACATCTTTTGAAAATGAAACAATTGCGTGAGTTTGAGGAAGATAAAATTAATTAACTTTTTTAATAATTTTTTTTTAAAGGAAGTCAGAGTTGCGTTAATATATATACTTTTTTGTTAAAAAAAAAAAAAAAAAAAACTAATTATGAGAAGTGCCCTTTATTTCACTTGAGCCCCTGCCCCTCAAAATGTCTGTGCACGTCCCTGGTCGCTCAAGAATATAAGAAGTAAAAGAGACACTCAAAATAAGTACAGATGAACACATTTGTCTTAAAAAAGAATATACAACAGCTTAAATAAGACATGTTCAACAATGCGCAATGATATTATTTTAAACGTGGCACTTAAAAATTAGAACCATGTAATTTTTGTATTAAATTATTATTTTTCATATTTCTGAGAATTAGTATGGGCTGCTAGTGGTGCTTGAGATATAAAATGGTTGGGCATACACAAAATCCCTTTAATATTCCCTTTAATGTGCATATAACTATGGGACAGACCCCGTTCTGTGTGAGAATAACAACACTGTTTCATACAGAAATGTCAGCAACCCTACATTTGTCCTAACCCTGATGTTCTTTGACCTGTTGTGCTAACCATAAGTGCAAACATAATTCAGGGTTAAATGACATAGAATAACTAGTACTCCTGTCATTTGAAAACTGTCCTCTACACTTGTATTAAAACAGTAATTAGTCCCTCACTGACACATTTCTTTTCATGTTTTCCTCTTGAAGAGATGGAGATGCACATGACGCAACGCAGATCAGAGAACTTTGTTGCTGGTCTTGTATTTAATCTTCAGTGCAATAGAAACGGTCAGAATGTGAGTGTGAGCTGGAGTCGTGTTCCCAGTCAGAGCTTGGGAAATATCACTGGAATAACCATTAAGGACAACATGCTGTGGTTCCTTCCAGCCGAGCTCGTCCACAGCGGAGAGTACTCCTGTTTCAGCAGGTATTGCTTCAGTTCACTACGTTTCTATTGAGTTGGGTTTGACACGTGCATACTGAATACTGAAGCCCACTTGTTTATCCACAAACCATGTTGTTTTTTCCTGCTAAGGTCCATTTACAATGTTAGTAAAGTTGACCCTACTCATAAATGTTCAAACTTTTGATTCATTATTAATTAGAAAATTATGAAATTTTTATCGTTTATTGGTCGCTACTAGAGCTGCACGATTAATCGCAATTAAACCACACGCGATTTGGCAAAGGCTGCGATTATTTTATGCTCAGTTTGTCAGTAAACATGACTAATAAACACACGACTGCCTTATTCTGTGTCAGAAGCTCATCATCTCACAGGAGGAGGAGCTCAACTGTCCTTATGAAGTGAGTTTGGAGGAAATGCATGTTATTAAATGTTGTCTGTTGTTGGACAAGAGATTCATAAATGCTTCTCATGTTTGGAAAGATGTTTGACGCGTGTTGCTTTTTCAAATACACATTATAAGTGACTCAAACTCGCAGTGCTTTCAGAGTGAGCAGTGTTTACAGAGCCGATCATCAATGACACGCTGCACATAACAAATAATCTCAGCATTTCCCATTTCAAAATCGTGATAAGCCAAATCGGTTTAAGTGCGATTACATGTAAATTGCGATTAGGCTAATCGTGCAGCGCTAATCGCTACTCTTGCTATTTATTCAAGTCTGACCCTTTCCTGAAAAAAATATTGTGATGTAGGCCTAATGAATATTTTTTTTTATAATAAACCCAGGTTTATTGGTGTTGTCTCTTATATTCAAATTATAAATGATATAACTAAACAAATTAATAATTAATCAGGTGAAACTGTGCGCCTGAATTTGTCATTGTATCATACATCCTATGCTGTGCGGTGAATTATTATAGCTCATTATTGTCTATTTAGGGTATTTTAGTCATTTAAATAATTTTAATATGTGATTAATGACATTTTATTATAATATTACACCACCCAAATATGTATTTATTTCCTTCTAATTCTTGTTGTCATTGCAGGCTGGGTTAGCCTATATTCACCATTAAGAAAAGTGATTAGCTTAAAATAGTCTTGAACATAAAACAACAGGACAAACACATAGTTGATGACTAAAACTAATTTCATGACTCTAGACTTTACTTTGTTAAGACTGTGGCATAATATGTTTTTTTAGCCATATCAAAACAGTAGTCATGTGTATGGGTGAATTTTACCCACTGGTGGTTTTATGTATACAACATCCCTGGTGGTTCTAGTGCTAAACCAAATATTGAGAACTGAGAATTATCAAATAAAAACCAAGTGTAGAGTGTAAAGATGCAAACATTAAAAAAAATCCTTATCAGCCATTCTTTCATCCCAACGGTTGTTCTTCTTGTGTTCTATGTGGCAGAAATGGCAATGAAACCCAGGAAATTATATTTGAGGTCTCCGTTCAGAATGAAACATGCCCTCAAATGAACAGAGTAAATGACGTAAAGAGCACAGAGGAACTCATATGTTTCCTTCCTCATGTCTTTGAGTTAGACCCTGAAGCTCAAGTGACCTGGCGAAAGGTAAGGGGTGCCTGCAAAAACCATAAGTGAAACACATATTCACACTACAGGTTAATATGGTTGTAACACACGCCGCAACATGCAATTTCTATTTTAGAAATGGTTTCTATTTCTGCAACGTCATGGCTGGAACAACGACTTACAAATTATGACAATGATTATCTCAGGTTCAGATTATGTGCTTTGTTTAATGTTAAAAGTGTCTAATGTGAGTATGAATATCATGTATAGCCATACTTAAAGCAACAATGGATAATTCACCTCAGATCTTGAAAATAAATGAAAGAACATTCAAACTGTGAACAAACAAGTGTATTCTATGACATACTGTTTCAGTCACTCAGTATGTATTTTTAATCATATAAAAATGGTGTAATAATAATAAAAAAAATGATTATGTGCTTATCCATTTTGTTGCGAGTGCAGTGCGCTTGCAGAGAGACTCCGCCCACATCTCGTTCTTGTTCTGTTAATTTATTTATAGAAGTGGTGACCACATTTACACAAGATCTGTGTAGCCTAAGCAGAACTGAAGTGTGCATTGCTGAAAAGACCAGCATGCTAAAAATGACAAAAAAATCTATTTGACTTTAATATTACTTAAATATTGGTGGTTAAATATTACTTTCATCAAAAATAGCAAATGACAAACAAGTTTTGTAAATGGCAAACCATTGCTTTAGTCATCAATATGTTGAGCTTATGTACAGTACATGGTCTTCTCATTTAAAGGATTCACTTTCACTTTTAAACGTTGCCTGTGCGTGTGTGTACATGCTCATTATAATCTCTGTTCTCCTTCTGTAGAACTGCCATCCACTCAAAGGGGAAAACAGGACGGTTGTCCCGGTGAACAGATCAGATAAGATGGTTGGACTCTTTACTTGCTTTGTGAACTTTACGTTTGAAGGGCTGAACTACTCTGCTGCCCAGACTACAAATCTCTACAGCCTGCCTCCAGATTTTGGTAAATGACAATTCAATTCAATTTAAATGATCATGTTCAATTTAAATGATCAAATTACAGCACTCAAAATACACTGCTCAAAAAATTAAGGGAACACTTAAAACACACATTTGATTTTAATGAATGAAATATTACATTTGAAAATATTTATACATTCTATAATTTGTTAAGAACAAAATTTTGTGACAACACTCATCAACACACTGACGGCTGGATTCAAAATCCTACCAAAAATCAATGTAAAAAACAGAAGTTACAGGCAGATCCAACTTGCATGAAGTTCATCACAACAACTCATAATGTAAGTCAGTGGTGTGAATGGCTACGAGCCTGTATCCGCCACGACAACATTTGGGATGAGACATCCTGATGAGATGGTGTCCTATGGGATCTCCTCCCAGACCTGGATCAGGGCATCAGTGAGCTCCTGGACACTCTCAGCGGCTTCGGATGCTCCGATACATAATGTCCCAGACTCCCAGAGGTTCTCAATTGGATTTAGGTCTGTGGAATGTGAGGGCCAGTCAATGGCATCAATGCCTTCTGTCTCTCAGTGTCTCTGTCTCTCAGTGTCTCTGTCTCTCAGTGTCTCTCAGTGTCTCTGTCTCTCAGTGTCTCTGTCTCTCAGTGTCTCTGTCTCTCAGTGTTTCTGTCTCTCAGTGTCTCTGTCTCTCAGTGTCTCTGTCTCTCAGTGTCTCTGTCTCTCAGTGTTTCTGTCTCTCAGTGTCTCTGTCTCTCAGTGTTTCTGTCTCTCAGTGTCTCTGTCTCTCAGTGTCTCTGTCTCTCAGTGTTTCTGTCTCTCAGTGTCTCTCAGTGTTTCTGTCTCTCAGTGTCTCCCAGTGTCTGTGTCTCTCAGTGTCTCTCAGTGTCTCTGTCTCAGTGTCTCTCAGTGTCTCTGTCTCTCAGTGTCTCTCAGTGTCTCTGTCTCTCAGTGTCTCTGTCTCTCAGTGTCTCTCAGTGTCTCTGTCTCTCAGTGTCTCTCAGTGTCTCTCAGTGTCTGTGTCTCTCAGTGTCTCTGTCTCTCAGTGTCTCTGTCTCTCAGTGTCTTTCAGTGTCTCTGTCTCTGTCTCTCAGTGTCTCTGTCTCTCAGTGTCTCTGTCTCTCAGTGTGTCTCTGTCTCTCAGTGTCTCTGTCTCTCAGTGTCTCTGTCTCGCAGTGTCTCTCAGTGTCTCTGTCTCTCAGTGTCTCTGTGTTTCTGTCTCTCAGTGTCTCTCAGTGTCTCTCAGTGTCTCTGTCTCTCAGTGTCTCTGTCTCTCAGTGTCTCTCAGTGTCTCTGTCTCTCAGTGTCTCTCAGTGTCTCTGTCTCTCAGTGTCTCTGTCTCTCAGTGTCTCTCAGTGTCTCTGTCTCTCAGTGTCTCTGTCTTTCAGTGTCTCTGTCTCTCAGTGTTTCTGTCTCTCAGTCTCTCAGTGTCTCTGTCTCTCAGTGTCTCTGTCTTTCAGTGTCTCTGTCTCTCAGTGTCTCTGTCTCTCAGTGTCTCTGTCTCTCAGTGTCTCTGTCTTTCAGTGTCTCTGTCTCTCAGTGTTTCTGTCTCTCAGTGTCTCTGTCTCTCAGTGTCTCTGTCTCTCAGTGTCTCTGTCTTTCAGTGTCTCTGTCTCTCAGTGTTTCTGTCTCTCAGTGTCTCTGTCTCTCAGTGTTTCTGTCTCTCAGTGTCTCTGTCTCTCAGTGTCTCTGTCTCTCAGTGTCTCTGTCTTTCAGTGTCTCTGTCTCTCAGTGTTTCTGTCACTCAGTGTCTCTGTCTTTCAGTGTCTCTCAGTGTCTCTGTCTCTCAGTGTCTCTGTCTCTCAGTGTTTCTGTCTCTCAGTGTCTCTGTCTTTCAGTGTTTCTGTCTCTCAGTGTCTCTGTCTCTCAGTGTCTCTCAGTGTCTCTCAGTGTCTCTGTCTCTCAGTGTCTCTGTCTTTCAGTGTTTCTGTCTCTCAGTGTCTCTCAGTGTCTCTGTCTCTCAGTGTCTCTCAGTGTTTCTGTCTCTCAGTGTCTCTCAGTGTCTCTGTCTCTCAGTGTCTCTCAGTGTTTCTGTCTCTCAGTGTCTCTGTCTCTCAGTGTTTCTGTCTCTCAGTGTCTCTGTCTCTCAGTGTCTCTTAGTGTCTCTCAGTGTTTCTGTCTCTCAGTGTCTCTGTCTCTCAGTGTTTCTGTCTCTCAGTGTCTGTCTCTCAGTGTCTCTCAGTGTCTCTTAGTGTCTCTCAGTGTTTCTGTCTCTCAGTGTCTCTGTCTCTCAGTGTTTCTCAGTGTCTCTCAGTGTTTCTGTCTCTCAGTGTCTCTGTCTCTGTTTTTCTGTCTCTCAGTGTCTCTCAGTGTCTCTCATTGTCTCTGTCTCTCAGTCTCTCAGTGTCTCTCAGTGTCTCTGTCTCTCAGTCTCTCATTGTCTCTCAGTGTCTCTGTCTCTCAGTGTCTTTGTCTCTCAGTGTCTCTGTCTCTCAGTGTTTCTGTCTCTCAGTGTCTCTCAGTGTCTCTCAGTGTTTCTGTCTCTCAGTGTCTCTCAGTGTCTCTCAGTGTTTCTGTCTCTCAGTGTCTCTGTCTCTCAGTGTCTCTGTCTCTGTGTTTCTGTCTCTCAGTGTTTCTCAGTGTCTCTCAGTGTTTCTGTCTCTCAGTGTCTCTGTCTCTGTGTTTCTGTCTCTCAGTGTCTCTCAGTGTCTCTGAGTGTCTCTGTCTCTCAGTGTCTTTGTCTCTCAGTGTCTCTGTCTCTCAGTGTTTCTGTCTCTCAGTGTCTCTCAGTGTTTCTGTCTCTCAGTGTCTCTCAGTGTCTCTCAGTGTTTCTGTCTCTCAGTGTCTCTGTCTCTCAGTGTTTCTGTCTCTCAGTGTCTGTCTCTCAGTGTCTCTGTCTTTCAGTGTCTCTGTCTCTCAGTGTCTCTGTCTCTCAGTGTCTCTGTCACTCAGTGTCTCTGTCTCTCAGTGTCTCTGTCTCTCAGTGTTTCTGTCTCTCAGTGTCTCTGTCTTTCAGTGTTTCTGTCTCTCAGTGTCTCTGTCTCTCAGTGTCTCTCAGTGTCTCTCAGTGTCTCTGTCTCTCAGTGTCTGTCTCTCAGTGTCTCTCAGTGTCTCTCAGTGTCTCTGTCTCTCAGTGTCTCTGTCTCTCAGTGTTTCTGTCTCTCAGTGTCTCTGTCTTTCAGTGTTTCTGTCTCTGTGTCTCTCAGTGTCTCTGTCTCTCAGTGTCTCTCAGTGTCTCTCAGTGTCTCTGTCTCTCAGTGTTTCTGTCTCTCAGTGTTTCTGTCTCTCAGTGTTTCTGTCTCTCAGTGTCTCTGTCTCTCAGTGTCTCTGTCTCTCAGTGTATCTCAGTGTCTGTCTCTCAGTGTCTCTGTCTCTCAGTGTCTCTCAGTGTCTCTCAGTGTCTCTCAGTGTCTCTCAGTGTCTCTGTCTCTCAGTCTCTCAGTGTCTCTCTGTGTCTCTGTCTCTCAGTCTCTCATTGTCTCTCAGTGTTTCTGTCTCTCAGTGTCTCTGTCTCTCAGTGTCTCTGTCTCTCAGTGTATCTCAGTGTCTGTCTCTCAGTGTCTCTGTCTCTCAGTGTCTCTCAGTGTCTCTCAGTCTCTCAGTGTCTCTCAGTGTCTCTGTCTCTCAGTCTCTCAGTGTCTCTCAGTGTCTCTGTCTCTCAGTCTCTCATTGTCTCTCAGTGTCTCTGTCTCTCAGTCTCTCATTGTCTCTCAGTGTCTCTGTCTCTCAGTGTCTCTGTCTCTCAGTGTTTCTGTCTCTCAGTGTCTCTCATTGTCTCTGTCTCTCAGTGTCTCTGTCTCTCAGTGTCTCTGTCTCTCAGTGTTTCTGTCTCAGTGTCTCTCAGTGTCTCTCAGTGTCTCTCAGTGTTTCTGTCTCTCAGTGTCTGTCTCTCAGTGTCTCTGTCTCTCAGTGTCTCTGTCTTTCAGTGTCTCTGTCTCTCAGTGTTTCTGTCTCTCAGTGTCTCTGTCTCTCAGTGTCTCTGTCTTTCAGTGTCTCTGTCTCTCAGTGTCTCTGTCTCTCAGTGTCTCTGTCTCTCAGTCTCTCATTGTCTCTCAGTGTCTCTGTCTCTCAGTGTCTCTGTCTCTCAGTGTCTTTGTCTCTCAGTGTCTCTGTCTCTCAGTGTTTCTGTCTCTCAGTGTCTCTCAGTGTCTCTCAGTGTTTCTGTCTCTCAGTGTCTCTCAGTGTCTCTGTCTCTCAGTGTCTCTGTCTCTCAGTGTCTCTGTCTCTCAGTGTTTCTGTCTCAGTGTCTCTCAGTGTCTCTCAGTGTCTCTGTCTCTCAGTGTCTCTGTCTCTCAGTGTCTCTGTCTTTCAGTGTCTCTGTCTCTCAGTGTTTCTGTCTCTCAGTGTCTCTGTCTCTCAGTGTCTCTGTCTCTCAGTGTCTCTGTCTTTCAGTGTCTCTGTCTCTCAGTGTCTCTGTCTCTCAGTCTCTCAGTGTCTCTCAGTGTCTCTGTCTCTCAGTCTCTCATTGTCTCTCAGTGTCTCTGTCTCTCAGTGTCTTTGTCTCTCAGTGTCTCTGTCTCTCAGTGTTTCTGTCTCTCAGTGTCTCTCAGTGTCTCTCAGTGTTTCTGTCTCTCAGTGTCTCTCAGTGTCTCTCAGTGTTTCTGTCTCTCAGTGTCTCTGCCTCTCAGTGTCTCTCAGTGTTTCTGTCTCTCAGTGTTTCTCAGTGTCTCTCAGTGTTTCTGTCTCTCAGTGTCTCTGTCTCTGTGTTTCTGTCTCTCAGTGTCTCTCAGTGTCTCTGAGTGTCTCTGTCTCTCAGTGTCTTTGTCTCTCAGTGTCTCTGTCTCTCAGTGTTTCTGTCTCTCAGTGTCTCTCAGTGTCTCTCAGTGTTTCTGTCTCTCAGTGTCTCTGTCTCTCAGTGTTTCTGTCTCTCAGTGTCTCTCAGTGTCTCTCAGTGTTTCTGTCTCTCAGTGTCTGTCTCTCAGTGTCTCTGTCTCTCAGTGTCTCTGTCTCTCAGTGTCTCTGTCTTTCAGTGTCTCTGTCTCTCAGTGTTTCTGTCTCTCAGTGTCTCTGTCTCTCAGTGTTTCTGTCTCTCAGTGTCTCTGTCTCTCAGTGTCTCTGTCTTTCAGTGTCTCTGTCTCTCAGTGTCTCTGTCACTCAGTGTCTCTGTCTTTCAGTGTCTCTCAGTGTCTCTGTCTCTCAGTGTCTCTGTCTCTCAGTGTTTCTGTCTCTCAGTGTCTCTGTCTTTCAGTGTTTCTGTCTCTCAGTGTCTCTGTCTCTCAGTGTCTCTCAGTGTCTCTCAGTGTCTCTGTCTCTCATTGTCTCCCAGTGTCTCTGTCTCTCAGTGTCTCTCAGTGTCTATCAGTCTCTCAGTGTCTCTGTCTCTCAGTGTTTCTGTCTCTCAGTGTCTCTGTCTTTCAGTGTTTCTGTCTCTCAGTGTCTCTCAGTGTCTCTGTCTCTCAGTGTCTCTCAGTGTTTGTCTCTCAGTGTTTCTGTCTCTCAGTGTCTCTCAGTGTCTCTGTCTCTCAGTGTCTCTCAGTGTTTCTGTCTCTCAGTGTCTCTGTCTCTCAGTGTTTCTGTCTCTCAGTGTCTCTGTCTCTCAGTGTCTCTCATTGTCTCTCAGTGTTTCTGTCTCTCAGTGTCTCTGTCTCTCAGTCTCTCAGTGTCTCTCAGTGTCTCTGTCTCTCAGTCTCTCAGTGTCTCTCAGTGTCTCTCAGTGTCTCTGTCTCTCAGTGTCTTTGTCTCTCAGTGTCTCTGTCTCTCAGTGTTTCTGTCTCTCAGTGTCTCTCAGTGTCTCTGTCTCTCAGTGTCTCTCAGTGTCTCTCAGTGTTTCTGTCTCTCAGTGTCTCTGTCTCTCAGTGTCTCTCAGTGTTTCTGTCTCTCAGTGTTTCTCAGTGTCTCTGTGTTTCTGTCTCTCAGTGTCTCTGTCTCTGTGTTTCTGTCTCTCAGTGTCTCTCAGTGTCTCTGAGTGTCTCTGTCTCTCAGTGTCTTTGTCTCTCAGTGTCTCTGTCTCTCAGTGTTTCTGTCTCTCAGTGTTTCTCAGTGTCTCTCAGTGTTTCTGTCTCTCAGTGTCTCTCAGTGTCTCTGTCTCTCAGTGTCTCTGTCTCTCAGTGTTTCTGTCTCTCAGTGTCTCTCAGTGTCTCTCAGTGTCTCTCAGTGTCTCTCAGTGTCTCTGTCTCTCAGTGTTTCTGTCTCTCAGTGTTTCTGTCTCTCAGTGTCTCTGTCTCTCAGTGTCTCTGTCTCTCAGTGTCTCTCAGTGTCTCTCAGTGTCTCTGTCTCTCAGTGTTTCTGTCTCTCAGTGTCTCTGTCTTTCAGTGTCTCTGTCTCTCAGTGTCTCTGTCTCTCAGTGTCTCTGTCTCTCAGTGTTTCTGTCTCTCAGTGTCTCTCAGTGTCTCTGTCTCTCAGTGTCTCTGTCTCTCAGTGTCTCTGTCTCTCAGTGTTTCTGTCTCAGTGTCTCTCAGTGTCTCTCAGTGTTTCTGTCTCTCAGTGTCTCTGTGTCTCTGTCTCTCAGTGTCTCTGTCTCTCAGTGTCTCTGTCTTTCAGTGTCTCTCAGTGTTTCTGTCTCTCAGTGTCTCTGTCTCTCAGTGTCTCTGTCTCTCAGTGTCTTTCAGTGTCTCTCAGTGTTTCTGTCTCTCAGTGTCTCTGTCTCTGTGTTTCTGTGTTTCTGTCTCTCAGTGTCTCTCAGTGTCTCTGTCTCTCAGTGTCTCTCAGTGTCTCTGTCTCTCAGTGTCTCTGTCTCTCAGTGTCTCTCAGTGTAACACAATGTTGCCGACACTGATGCACTTGCGTGTCTCTGTCTCTCAGTGTCTCTCAGTGTCTCTGTCTCTCAGTGTCTCTGTCTCTCAGTGTCTCTCAGTGTCTCTGTCTCTCAGTGTCTCTCAGTGTCTCTGTCTCTCAGTGTCTCTCAGTGTCTCTCAGTGTCTCTCAGTGTCTCTTTCTCTCAGTGTCTCTCAGTGTCTCTGTCTCTCAGTGTCTCTCAGTGTCTCTGTCTCTCAGTGTCTCTGTCTCTCAGTGTCTCTCAGTGTCTCTGTCTCTCAGTGTCTCTGTCTCTCAGTGTCTCTGTCTCTCAGTGTCTCTCGGTGTCTCTGTCTCTCAGTGTCTCTGTCACTCAGTGTCTCTGTCTCTCAGTGTCTCTGTCTCTCAGTGTTTCTGTCTCTCAGTGTCTCTCAGTGTCTCTGTCTCTCAGTGTCTCTGTCTCTCAGTGTCAATTTCAATTCAATTCAATTCAAAATTGCTTTATTGGCATGACTGTATATGTTACAATATTGCCAAAGCTTGTAAAAGACATCAAAATAATAAAATATTACAACATAACTTAAATCTAAATGTACTACTTAAATTAATTGTACAAATTAACAGTGTAACAAATTATAATATCTGTAAACATTTTACACCATAGTGTTTTAACATATATACAAATTATAGTATCGGAACATTTTATACCACAGTGTTTTAACATATATACACACACACACACACATATCACTGAGGGTCACTGTGGTGGACAGTAGGGAAACACACTGAGGTCAGACACACACATTACACACACATTCACCTGCTGTCTCTCAGGCTGTGGCACACACACACGTATCTGGCAGCCAGTGCTGCTGTCTGGCCCTCTCCTAGTAGGATCTTTATCTGATCTACTTCAGTCATGGCTGTAAAGTTCTGTATTAAGTTAGTGAGTTTGTTAAAGTAGAGTTCTCTGACTGAACTGTATTTGTGACAGTGAAGGAGGAAGTGCGTCTCTGTCTCGATCTCTCCTGTCCTACAGTGAACACACACCCTCTGCTCTCGGGGTAACCAGCTCTTCCTGTGTCTGCCGGTCTCGATGGCTAGACTGTGTTCACTCAGCCTGTACTTGCTCAGGATCCGTCTCTGCTTTGTGTCTCTCACACTCTGGATATATTCTTCCAGTTCATAATTTGATTTCAGATTTCGATAGAATTGTAATTTACTTTGTGTTTTAGTTTCCTGATCCCAATGTTCCAGATATGTATTTTTAGACTGTTTGATAATTTGGTTTATTCTGATGTTAGTGTGAGAAGCAGTGCTGGTCTGAGACTGGTTAGGGTTAGTAGGGTTAGTCCGGTTAGTGAGTCTCAGAACCAGCTGACTGAGGAGACTCTTTTCGGGGTTCAGTTCTTGGGTTTGTAGTGCTTTAAAATGTAGCGATTCTGTGGGACTTGATTTTAAATGCATCCAGAATTTGAGGGATATTTTTTGCATATTAATAATCAATGGGAATCGGCCTAATTCTGCCCTACATGCATTATTGGGTGTTTTCCTTTGTAGTTTTAGGATCATTTTGCAGAATTCAGTGTGTAGGGCTTCTGTTGGATGCCTGTCCCATCTAGTGTAGCTCTGATCACTGAGTGGACCCCAAACCTCACTTCCATACAGCGCAATGGGCTGAATTACACTATCGAAGATTTTACACCAGATTGGAATCGGTAATTCAATGTTTTGGAATTTTTTCTTAATTGTGTACAGAGCTCTTCGAGCTTTATCTTTGAGAGCATTCACTGCCATACTGAAACTCCCCGATGCAGTGATGATCAGGCCGAGGTAAGTGTACTGCATCGTGTGCTCTAGGGCGGTGCTGCCTAGACTGAACTGGTATCTGTGTTCCTGACATCTGGGCTTCTTCTGAAAGACCATATTATTGGTCTTGGTGAGGTTGACTGCCAGGGCCCAGTTCTGGCAGTAGTTCTCCAGCAGGTCCAGGTGCTGCTGTAGTCCCTGTGCAGTGGGTGATAGCAGCACGAGGTCGTCTGCGTACAGTAAGAGCTTGATGCTCCTGTCCTGTAGAGTGAGTCCAGGGTCTGTAGACTGCTCCAACTGCACCGCTAGTTCATTAATGTAGATGTTGAACAGCGTTGGACTCAGGCTACAGCCCTGCCGCACTCCCCTTTTCTGGGTGAAGAATTCTGTGTGTTTGTTGCCAATTCGTATTGCACATTTGTTGTTCGAATACATTGATTTTATAGTGTCATAAACTTTACCCCCTACACCACTTTGTAAAAGTTTGTGATATAATCCGTTGTGCCAAATAGAATCAAATGCTTTTTTGAAATCGACAAAGCATGCAAATATTTTTCCGTTTTTGGTCTGTTTTACGTGTTTATTGATTAGGGTGTGTAGGGTGTAAATGTAGTCAGTAGTTCTGTGATTTGGAACGAAGCCAATCTGACTCGAGCTCAGGACATTGTGTTCGTTAAGGAAGCTTACAATTCTATTGTTTAAAATACTGCTAAATAACTTCCCCAGATTACTGCTCACACAAATGCCTCTGAAATTATTAGGGTCCAATTTATCTCCACTCTTATGAATTGGGGTAATAAGTCCTTGGCTCCAGATGTCAGGAAAACAGCCTGAACTAAGTACAATGTTGAACAGTATGAGCATGGCCGCCTGCAGCTCAGGTGTGCTGTGTTTCAGCATCTCTCCTAGAATGCTGTCAGGACCACAAGATTTCTTTCCTTTTTGGCTTTTGAGTTTGTTTGTCAATTCTTCATGTGTAATTGGGAAGTCAAGTGGATTTTGATTATTTTTAATTGTCTCTTCAAGAGTTTGTAGATTTTGTTTGATCAGATTATAATTATCATTAAGTTGGTTTGATGGGATTTCTTTATATAAGTTTTCAAAATGATTTGTCCAAATTTCTCCATCTTGTATTGGCAGGTCTTGTGGTTTCGTTGTGCTCAGATTGTTCCACATATCCCAGAACTGATTCTGATTTATTGAATGCTCTAATTCTTCTATACTTTTGGTCAGATGGTGTTGCTTTTTCACTCTAATTGTGTCTTTATATATTTTTAGTTTAGAAAAGTATTCCGTTCTTATCTCAGTGTTGTTTGGTTCTTTATGTTTCAGATTTGATAATTTTCTAAGTTGTTTTCTTAATGTTTTGCAGTCTGAGTCAAACCATTTTTCATCTTTTGGAGTATTTTTAGTGTATTTTTTGCCTTTCTTTTTCAATTCACTTTTATGTGCTGCTTTTTTAAATATGTAATTGATTTCATTTGTAGCTGAATTAACACCATCTTTAGTTGTTTTGAATTTCTTATTAATAAATGTATTTATTAGATTTTTTAGTTCTTCAGAACTGAGGGCTTGCACAAATTTGTCTGCGCTGTCTGGAGCCCATCTGTATCTCTGCTGGACCGGAGACATTTGGCAGGTTTCCGGCCTGTTTTGTTCTGGTGTGTGATGTGTTTTTATATAGATGTTAGTTTGGTTATGGTCAGAAAGCGGAGTTTGCTGTTTGACAGTGAATGCATTGAAGGAGGAAGGGTCCATGTCAGTGATGGCATAGTCAACTACACTAGCTCCAAGACCTGAACAACACGTGAACCTCCCTAAAGAGTCCCCTCTGATCCTGCCGTTCAGTATGTACAGGCCTGAGGCTCGGCAGAGCTGCACCAACTCTCTACCACTTTTATTCATGGTTTGATCAAGGTTGTTTCTCGGTGGAGGTTTTCTTGTGAGACTCGGGGGATTTTGGCCAAACACATATTCATTGCCCTTTGGATCTATGACATCAGGTTCAGATCCAGTTCTGGCATTAAAGTCTCCACATAGCAGCACGTTTCCCTGGGCCTGGAAACGGCTGATTTCTGTGTGGATGTTATTGAGGTATTCCTCATCATGGTAAGGGGACTCCGCTGGGGGGATGTAGATGGCACAGAGATATGTGTCTGTAGCTGAAATGCCAATTTGGTTTAATTTTAACCAGCAATGAAATTTCCCAACTGTAATGGTGGAAATGTGTTTGGCCAGATCCTCCCTGTACCACACCAGGATTCCTCCCGAGTCTCGTCCACGATGGACTGTACTTAACTTGACTGAGGGCACAATAACTTCATAATAGCCTGAGGGACAGTAGGTGAGCGCATCATTTCGACACCAGGTTTCAGTGAGGATTATAATATCAACATCTTCTATATTTTTTAGAAATTCAGGGTCTGTGCTTTTAGAACCAAATGTTGAAGAGTGAAGACCCTGAATATTCCAGCAACTTATTTGAAATGAACGCATTTGTATTCTAAAAGAAAAACCTATTTGGTGAGACAGAGAGAAGATAAGGTGAAGCTACATGTGAAAACATACATGTGAAACATTTTACATTAGTGCACTTTTTTTTTTTTTTTTTTTTTTTTTTTTCAGTAGAGCACTGTGTGTGTTCTTATCTGTTCAGGAGCTGGTTACACAGTGTGTGCAGCATCTCTCGGATCTGGCTCAGCTCGCTGGCAGGTGTGGAGCTGGAGGTGGTGGGTGGAGCGGGAGGCCGGGCTAAAACTTCAGCGTAGCTCTGTGCTCTCGGATGGAGGGGTTTATCTGGGTGTGGGGGGGGTTTTGGTTTCTTCTTGCTAATGGGGACTTGATGGCCAGCAGGTGGACGTGGGGTTGGTGACTGCAGGTTTACAGGTGTGTAGTGAGCCATAGGTGGGTGTGGATGTGGTGGATGATGTGAGAAGCTCGTCCAGTCGACGTCTCTCCTCGCCGGGGTCGGGGGGTTGTGTCTGGGCATATAGGGGTGATTCCTCGCTGGGGTCGGGGGGTTGTGTCTGGGCATGAAGCGGTGATTCCTCGCTGGGGTCGGGGGGTTGTGTCTGGGCATGAAGCGGTGATTCCTCGCTGGGGTCGGGGGGTTGTGTCTGGGCATGAAGCGGTGAATGGGCCGGTAGTGTTCTGGAGTCGGAAGCAGACGTCTCGGTGATGATGGGGTGCGGCCCAGGGCTGCATCTTTAAGGGTCCTTGCAAAAATGCGCACTGCATCTCTGTGCAGGTGGAGTCCGTCGTACAGGTGTTGGAGGCCGATGTGGTGGTGGTGGACCAGGTGCACGTTTGGCAGTGCAGAACATCTACGGGAGATTTCAGTGTTGATGTTGTGGATGATGTGCGGTGGTGTGTCATGTCGTGGGAGAAGTGTGGAGATAATGATCCGGGATTTTGGGAACTTTTTGCTGGTGATTTCTGCCATTTTTCTGACCGCATCAGCAGTGTTGTTGCGCAGCGAGTGAAGGTCATTGGTCCCAGTGTGGATTATGATACATGAGGGGTGTCCTGTGAAGTCTCTGATGATCTGGTGGGCGTGGCCAGTTGTGCTGCATCGTTTTGCAGAGACTTTCTGATGTGGGAAGAGTTTCTGTGGGTCCAAGAACTTCCCATTAGAGTCCATGAGGAGGAGAACATCTGGATCAGGTTCAGGAGGGTGGGCGGGGGAGGGTTGTGTTTCTGCAGGTGTCTGTGTGTGTGTGGCAGGCTCGCTCTCTGTGTTTGTGTAGTCTGTAGTAGGAGCTGTACTGTGGTGAAGTGTGTTGTCTTCTGTGTTTTTCTGGAACTGCTCTCTCATTTCTTGCAGCTGTCTGGAGAAGTTCTCTTCTTTTCTCTCGTTGTCCTCCTCTAGCTTGCATATCTATGCGCGGAGAGCTTGGTTTTCTCCTTGCAGTTCTCTGAGAGCTCTGTGGAGTTCAGTGATGGAGGAGTTGGTGTCTGTCTTCAGCTGCCTGAGCTCATCTTTGAGCTCTTGGATGGAGATGTTTGTGTTGCGTGTGTCTGAGAGTTTGACTTGAGTGTGTTCTCTGAATTCGGTGAAGTCCAGTTCCAGCAAGGCTAAACTGTCTCTCAGTCGACGGTCCGATGATGAAGGTGAAAGAATGGCTGGGCCTTCCTCCTCAGAGTCTGTGCTGTTTGCGTGAGGCTCGTCTCTCTCCTCCTCTACTCTAGCCTTCAGCAGGGGGAAGATCTCCTCAAATGAGTACAGGCTTGCCTCATTGCCTTGCAGAAGGAAGGTGCCTTTGGTATAGTAGGTTATGGTGAGGATTGGGTTGTCTGTGTCCAGCATTTCATCTTTGCATATAGTTAATCTCCCACCTCGACCGATTCCTTCTTTAAAAATGTTCTTGAATTCCTCACAGATGGCTGATTTCCATGCATTTATCGAGGTGGTGTAGAAGATAAGGTTGTTCTTGATTCTTCTCCCATTGAGTTGAATGTAGTCAGCATACAGAAGATCAGGGTTGTCTCTGAGAGTTTTCTCTTTGTGTTTTTTTCTGGCCTGTACACTTCTGCACTTCTCTGGGTAAAGCACCTCCCTGCACTCTGCCTGCGCTGGGGTTGCCATGGTGATCGGGCTGGGCACTGAGCCAAAGCTGCAGCTAACTTAGCTTTTAGCTTGTAATGAGAGATTTTACCAGAATAAAGTCAGGATATACAGTTTTTGTTCAAGATTTTTGCCAGATAAAGCTCATCTCTCTTTTTAGTAGTTGAAGATCAAAAATGGTGTAAAGTTTTTCAGCTGTAGTTCCTTTAAAAAGGCTTTTCACGTTTTGGAGGGAAAACTCCAGTTAGCTGTTAGAGTGGTGATCCAGTAGCCAGATGCTAATCCACAGGTTCAAGTCTTCTTTCTTTTATTAAAATGTATTTTCTAGTAAAAAATTTGTATTTACCCGAATCCAAGTTGTTCCTCTGTTGTTTGTTCTTGTTTGTTGTCGTTATCTCACTCTCTGTCTCACTTTTTGGCTCAATCTTTTATAATTTTTCAGGAGCTCATTTTTAGAGTGGCTGATCAGTGGCTGAATCTCTCTCTCTGAGTGTCTCTCAGTGTCTCTGTCTCTCAGTGTCTCTCAGTGTCTCTGTCTCTCAGTGTCTCTGTCTCTCAGTGTTTCTGTCTCTCAGTGTCTCTGTCTCTCAGTGTTTCTGTCTCTCAGTGTCTCTCAGTGTCTCTGTCTCTCAGTGTTTCTGTCTCTCAGTGTCTCTCAGTGTCTCTGTCTCTCAGTGTTTCTGTCTCTCAGTGTCTCTCAGTGTCTCTGTCTCTCAGTGTTTCTGTCTCTCAGTGTTTCTGTCTCTCAGTGTTTCTGTCTCTCAGTGTCTCTGTCTCTCAGTGTCTCTGTCTCTCAGTGTCTCTCAGTGTCTCTGTCTCTCAGTGTCTCTGTCTCTCAGTGTCTTTGTCTCTCAGTGTTTCTGTCTCTCAGTGTTTCTGTCTCTCAGTGTCTCTGTCTCTCAGTGTCTCTGTCTCTCAGTGTTTCTGTCTCTCAGTGTCTCTGTCTCTCAGTGTCTCTGTCTCTCAGTGTTTCTGTCTCTCAGTGTCTCTGTCTCTCAGTGTTTCTGTCTCTCAGTGTTTGTGTGAAGACACGACAACCTAGCTTCAAACACAGACAATAAAGTCCTTCCCTCGATTTATGTTTCTGCCGGTGGTGCCCAGAGCCATACAAGACTGCATCAGCCACTAGAGCACAAGAGCCAAATCGCCTATTATTTAAGACAAATTAACGTCAACTGGAGGTTTCATTTGCTTTATTTCCGTGCAGTGAGATGTTTAAAGAAGTGGTGGGGACAATATCGTCCCTGGCAAAAAGAGTTGTGGGACATGTCCCAACCGCAAATTACACATATGTTACCAACCAAACAAAAGTATATTATTTCCATGTTTGTTGTTGCGAGTCGCGCTCTCGCTTATATCTGATGATAATTAGCGATTCATTAAATTAAATAATTCAACAAATACAGTTGTGGTCAGAATGAATGGCACCCCTGGTAAATACGATTAAAAATGGCTGTAAAAAATAAATCTGCATTTTTTATCCTTTTGATCTTTCATTCCAAAAATGTGCAAAAATCTAACCCTTTCATTGAAGCAAAAGAATTGAAAGTGGGGGGGAAATCACATTATGAAATAAATGTTTTTTCTCCAAAACAAGTTGGCCACAATTATTGGCACCCCTAGAATGTTTTACGAGTAAAATATCTCTGAAGTATATTCCCATTAATATTTACCTTTTTTTTAGCACACAAGGGTGACTGGGAACATGAAATTATCCAGCTATGACTTCTTGTTTCACAGGCCAAATCCCCTTAATCATCCATCACAATAAGTAAAACCAAAGAATCTAGTTCTGATGTGCAGCAAAAGATTGTTGAGCATCACAAAATAGAAAGTGGCTGTAAGAAAATAGCTAAAGAATTGAAAATCCCCATTTTGACCATCAGGCCAATAATTAAGAAGTTCCAATCAACTAAAGATGTTACGAATCTGCCAGGAAGAGGACGTGTGTCTATATTGTCTTAAAGGTGCAGTGTGTGATTTTAAGCGGCATCTAGTGGTGAGATTTGCGAATTGCAACCGGTCAATAACTCGCGGCCTTTCCTTCAAATTGCAAACTCGAATGAGAAACTACGGTGGCCGACGTAGGATCGGAAGATGTCGTCGTCTGAGTCAGCAGAGAGTAGCAAGTCAAGCAATGAGGTTTCTCTATATTATATTTTATATTAAATTATATTTACTTAATTATTCAGTAAAACCACATGTTATTGCAATTGTTATTTTTACTTGTTTATCATTGTGTTAGTCTTTTATTCACTGACTTTACCATAGCTTGTTTCCATGCTAGTTAGTATAAGATAAGAGCATCAAAGCAGCTAACTTAGGTAAGGGGAAATAGCTAACGTTACGATGTCCGAGGCGTCGTTCAGACAGCATGTTTTTCTCCACGTTTGCCGCGTCAGGGACAACCTGAGTATTCTGCTGCGTCTTTTTCTGCTGCTTCTCATTCAAGTTAGTGACGAAACGCGCTCTGTAGCGCTCTGTTCGCTGTCGGCTACGGTAGAAACATGACGTCACAGTATGTCGATCTTCATAGAAGGGGGTGGCCGCGGTTATGTAGATATAAATGACTCATTCTAAGGTAATAAAAACATAACGGTTCATTAAGTGAGGTCTTTATACACCACTGAAAACATAGTTATGGATCTTATATTGCATTTCTGTCAATAGATCCTCAGAAATATCACACATTGCACCTTTAATGCACGGTGAGGAGGAAAGTTTGAGTGGCCAAAGACTCTTCAAGGATCACAGATGGAGAATTGCAGAGATTACTTGAGTCTTGGGGGGTCAGAAAGCCTAAAAACAAAAACAAAAATCAAACAACCCCTACATTTCCACATGTTGTTTGGGAGGGTTTCAAGAAAAATCCTCCTCGCTCCTCCAAAACCAAACTCCAGTATATTGAGTTGTCAGACATGACTGGACCAACATGAACTCTGTATGGAGGAATGGTCTCTGATCTCTTGTCAGGTGTTCTCCAAACTCATCAGGCATTATAGAAGAAAACTCAGAGCTGTTATCTTGGCAAAAGGAGGTTGCAAAAAGTATTTAATAACAGGGAGCCAATAATTATGGCCAGCATGTTTAGGAGAAAAGCATTTATTTCATAATGTGAGTGATGGAAATCCGCCTGTTGAGCGATTTGTGCTTGTACATTACTTGTATGCACTCTCAACATTTGTGATTAAAATAACGCCATAGAAACGGCCTCAAATAAATATAAAAAGTGGAAGAAGCTGCAATAGATTTTTTATTGGTTAAAATCAATGGAGAATATCTGGTATTTTTCCGTCGGTGCTCGAGCCCCGAGCGCTTATGCTGTGTCGTGATTGGATGAAGCGACACACACACACACACACACACACACACACACACACACTGGCCACAGGGCAGAAACATCCCGAGCAATCCAAGAAGAAAGTAATAAACTTCAGGCACTTCTAGTGATGATTGAGAGGCATTATTTTTGTACGAGTCTGTCCTTTTTATTTTTCACAAAAAAAAACCTTCATAGTTTCAAAATCCTTTAATTTGATATTGTAAAATGATTAAGAACCTGAAATGAGAAGTGCATGCCCTGATAACATCCACACACAGTAGAGGGCAGTTCAGCGCTGATGGAGAGACTCTGATGGATGATGTGATGAATGTTTCTCTGTGTGTAACAGTGGTGACGAAGCCTAAAATCATCTTCCCAAAGCAAGAAACACACACCGTAACACTAGGTGAGTGACGACGATGACACGTTTAACTCTTCTGTTGCTGTACATGTCAAATCGAGTTAGTACTTGCACTGTTTTAACTCGAGGCCATTTATACGTTTTTGTGATCTGCAAAAAAACGAATGCAAAAATATTAGCATTTAGGAATTATCTGTTTCCATTCATGAGTGTGAATTTGAATTGAATTTTAAAAACACAGCATATTAAATTGAATTTGAATTAGAATGACATGAAGACAAGTTTATTGAATTGCAATATAAAGAAAAGTCATGAAACCGAAACATTTTGAAAAGCGCAATAATATTCATGTGACCGTAGGTGAAAGTTTCAATCTGAGCTGCAAAGCTCTTGTTGGGAAAAACGACATGGAAGAAACTGCGATATACTGGATGAGTGACTCTGATTCTCTCCATCTGAGCTACAAGAGCAGCACGTAAGTACAAAAGATACGTTTGCTCTTTATATAATGAGAGAGTGTTTTGTTTATGATGTGACTAACCATTTTGTTTCTGCATGTCTTGTTTTTCCAGCATGAAGGAGAGCGAGCAGCTGTACAAACTTTCTGATTTATCCATCTCAGAAGTCACAGCTGAATATCTGAACACTGATCTCATATGTTTCGTTCAACACCCGGCAGGTTCAGATTTTGGAGTAGCCCGGCTTATCCTAGGTCAGGTCTAGGTTGCATTGGACAATACTTTTGATTATGTCCCCTTTTCCAACTTGCTCTTTCTCTTTTTCTCTCAGCTAGTCAGAAGGAGCATCATTATTGGATCGGCCTCGGCCTGGTGGCTCTGGTCACGATACTGGGCGCTGTGGCGTTCTTCTTCAGAGTCGATCTGGTTCTGGTTTACAGGGATGTTTGCTCGTCTTCTGCCGTATGCAGCGGTACGTCTTTACCTCAGATTTTTAGTGACTTTTCTGTAGAGATGCTTTCAATTACATGTCAATCATAAATGGCATTAAATATTTATTATGAAATACAAGTGGGTGAATTTCATAGCAACATCAAAATTAACTGAAAAAATAGAAATTATATTTTGCATAATTTTGTTGTTGTTGAAAAAACATTATTTTCATGACAATTAAAGCAAAACTAAGTAACATTTTTTACCTTAAAATAATGTTTCCAAAATCGTATCAGTGGTTCATCAAGTCGTAACGGTGAAAGGCACTTCTGGATTCGCTTTGCGGCCCTATATCTGCTATAACCACGCTATGCAAGTTTGCCAAACCGGTTTCTGTAGTTCGAATGAGACATAAGAAAACTACAAATTTGACTTGCTTTACGTCAAGCGTTACAATAGTCATTATTTAGTTTTTCTTTGTTTCTGATGTCGCAATACATCATACTTTCATGAAATCATGCAACATACTCTACCTTGCCTGTGGACATCGTTCATTCAAAGCGGTAATGGACAATTCCGCTTCCAACGTGTAGGGCGACCGAAGAGGAAAAGTTCCTTAATGTTGCTTTAAGCACATTTTAAAATTCTCATTATCATAATGCATTTGAATGTTTTTTATTTTGAACTCCTGTTCTTTTTATAGTCTCGGAAGAATATCATTACTGTAATACAGCATTTTTAATCAGCCTAAATTTAAGTCAAGTCACATTTATTTCTATAGCGCTTTTTACAACACAGATTGTTTCAAAGCAGCTTTACAGAGGTAAAAGGAAAATAATGCAACAAAGTTTGTTTCCAGAAGAAAATAGCGTCACAGTCCAGCTTAAGTAAGTTCAGGGATGGTTCATTTCTGTTGTAAAAAAGTTATTCATTTAGTTCATTTATATATATATATATATATATATATATATATATATATATATATATATATATATCCGCCATGATGTCATCGTCCAGCTCAGTTCAGTTCGCATATGCAGGCAGATCAATATTATTGTTGAATATTAAAATAAATGTTAAATTTAATATCCCGAACTAAGCAAGCCAAAAGCCAATGGCAACAAAGGTGAAAAAGGCGAAAAAGGTGACAGTGGCAAGGAACCAAAACTCCATCAGGGCAGAATGGAGAAAAAAAGCCGCAGGTCCTCCATCTGATCTAGATACGGCCCGGATCCGGCTGACTACATCATGTGTTGTGGTCGTGTCTAGGCGCAGGTTCTCCATCTGATCTGGATACGGCCCGGATCCGGCTGACTACAATAATCCTTGGAATAATCAGAAAGACTAACATTAGCGTAGATGCCATTCTTCTTATGATGTAACTAGTACATCGGGTGTTATAGGAAGTGTTCCTGGTTCCAGCTGACCTAATTTATGGAGCCTAATAATCATTTAACTGATTTGAATAATAGGAATGTATAATTTTCTATGTGTATGCTAGGTCAAAGAGATGTGTTTTTAGTCTAGATTTGAACTGACAGAGTGTGTCTGCTTCCCAGACAATGTTAGGAAGATTGTTCCAAAGCTTTGGTGCTAAATAGGAGAAGGATCTACCGCCAGCAGTCGATTTAGATATTCTAGGTATTATCAACTGACCGGAATTTTGAGATCGCAATAGACGTGAAGGACTATAATGCGTTAAGAGCTCGCTCAACTACTGCGGAGCTAAACCATTTAGTGCTTTGTAAGTGATCAGCAATATTTTAAAATGTATACGATGTTTAATAGGGAGCCAGTGCAGTGTTGACAGAACTGGGCTAATATGGTCATACTTCCTGGTTCTGGTAAGAACTCGAGCTGCTGCGTTTTGGATCAGCTGTAGTTTGTTTATTAAGCGTGCAGGGCAACCACCCAGTAGAGCATTACAATAATCTAGCCTTGAGGTCATGAACACATGAACTAATTGTTCCGCATTTGTCATTGAGAGCATATGTCGTAATTTAGATATGAGATAAGATATCTCTTAAATATGATATTTAATGATATCTCCCAAGGGTAGCATGTACAGAGTGAACAGTAGCGGTCCTAGTACTGAGCCTTGTGGTACGCCATACTGAACTGGTGAATAAGACATCTCTTCATTTACTGCTACAAACTGATAACGGTCAGATAAGTATGATTTAAACCATGCTAATGCAATTCCACTAATCCCAACATAATGTTTGAGTCTATTTAAAAGAATGTTGTGGTCAATAGTATCAAATGCAGCCCTAAGATCGAGTAACACTAATAGCGAGATACAACCACGATCGGATGATAGGAGCAAATCATTTTTGGTACGTATCCTAATGACAAAGATGAATGAATGATAGTAAGATGAGGATCTATGACCTCTGGGAGCATCTCTTTCATTAGCTTAGTCGGTATAAGGACTAACATACATGTTGTCAATTTAGATGATTTAAAGATTTTAGGGAATTCTTCCTCTCCTATAGCAATGAATGAATCAAATTTTTCCTCAGGGAGACTACAATGCACTGCCTGATGTGATACTGTAGTAGACGGTTGCATAGTTATAATTTTCTCCCTAATATTATCAATCTTATAAGTGAAGTTGTTTATAAAGTCATTACTGCTGTGCTGCTTGGAAACTTCTGGGCTTGAAGCTTTATTTTTCGTTAGTTTAGTCACTGTTTCAAATAAATACCTAGGATTGTGTTTATTTTCTTCTAATAGGTTTGAAAAATAAGCAGATCTAGCAGCTTTTAAAGCCTCTCTGTATGCAATCGAGCTCTCCTTTCATGAAATCCGAAATACCTCTAGTTTTGTTTTCTTCCAGTTGCGCTCCATCTCTCTGGCTGCTCTCTTAAGGGCCCGAGTGTGCTCGTTGTACCACGGCGTTGGACTATTTTCTTTAATCTTCTTTAAGCACATCAGAGCAACTGTGTCTAAAGTGCTGGAAAAGAGAGAGTTAAAAAAAGTTTCTGTTGCAATATCGAGTTCTTCTAAGCTATCTGGTATGCTGAGATGATGAAACTGATCAGGAAGATTATTGATAAAGCAATCTTTAGTGGCAGAAGTGATAGGTCTCACATATTTGTAACACGGAGTCGGCTTTGCAGCCTTGGCTAAATGCAATTTACACGAGACTAGATAATGATCTGAGATGTCATCGCTCTGCTGCAGAATTTCAGCGGCAGAATTTCAGCGGCATCAACATCTATTCCATGTAGAGGTGGGCATAGATTAATTTTTTTAATCTAGATTAAAATGGCTCATTTGAATTCTGCCGAAGGCATTCAGAATATGTGTGCTACCCAAATAATGACTATAAAAGTAAGTCTTTGAGAACGGGTTTCTCAAGCCAGGTGGCGCATTAGACCAGGGGCTCATCTCCTGTTTCCAAAATGCATCACAAACTGCTTGAGAAAGCTGTTCTACTCATAGACTGTAAAAGGTTACTGTTACCGTCCGTAGGCAACATTAGGTAGGCCTATGTTATTATCAACTACTATAGGCTATCAATTAGGGATGGGCGATATGGCCTAAAATCTATATTGTGATATACATTGCAGCCTCTTGCGATAACGATATACAGTATATTATAATAAAACCATTTCAGAACAGATTACACAGACCCATGCTAAACAACTGCTAAATGTATTTTTTTTTAAAGGGTGTATGTAGTTTTGAGAACATATATTGTGCAAAACTGTAAGTATACAACATAATTTTGCAGATAAATAAAATGTAAGTACACTAGCTGCAGAGACTTAAGTAGGTCTAATGTTTATTATGGCTTGGAGCTTATGAAACCCCAAATTTAAAATTAGAATATTGTCTAACTGATGTCTTTTCAGTTAAAAAGAAACACAACAACGATTCTTAAAATCGAGATTATGTGCTACACCACTAAGATATATTGGAATGGGAATAATACGCGCGCGCTGGTATTCAGTGATATCATGTTTCGTTTTGAATTTGAGGTGGTAGAACGGATTAGTCGTGTGTTAACTTACCGAACTGTTACCCCACACACTCTGTATATAGTTTGCTGCTGCTCGTCTGACGGCTTAAACCCGAACCAAGTCCAAATAATGGATGTTGCACCGATCTTTTTCACCAGCTTTCACTTTCAGCCGTGTTTACTTAAGATGACGACGAATATGCGTTGCAGCCGGGTTTACCTCGCGGCCGCGGGTAGATTGCGTCATCATAGCTTGTGTAGTATAGAGCCATCTCCCAACCCAACTTGGAGAATAGATTAACGGCGATATTTTTTTTATCGCGCGATAAGAGTCTCGCGTTAACGCAGCACGTTAACGCCGATAACGGCCCACCACTAATTCCATGTGATAATATTAGATCTAGAGTATGATTACAACAATGAGTAGGTCCTGACACGTGTTGTCTAACTCCAATAGAGTTCAGAATGTCTTTAAATGCCAATCCCAATGCATCTTTTTCGTTATCTACATATATATTAAAATCACCAACAATTAGGACTTTATCTGGAGCCTGTACTAACTCTGATAGAAAGTCAGCACATTCTTTGATAAAGTGTGTATGGTGCCCTGGTGGGCTGTATACAGTAGCCAGCACAAATCTCAAACGTGATTTATCATTTACACTAGATAGTGTTACATTTAGCACCAACACTTCAAAAGTATTATATTTGAAACAAGACTTCTTAGTAATTCTGAAGATATTACTATAAATTACAGCAAGCCAGTTAAATAATAGTATCATAATGTACGACAACGCAGTCCTGAAGTGTCACTAGTCTCTCTCCTGTGAAGGCCTCCCTCCCCTCCTTTACCTCTCTACAGATAAAGCATTGTCAGGATGATCCCGGTTTGCGTGGCTACGCGGAAGCGATAAAAATTCTGTATTATAAATTTTAAGGCCAGACAAGTAGTTTGTTGAGAGTTGGTTTGTAGGGAAGGACTACACGCCTGCGCACATATATTCAAACGCGCATCCCTATAGACTGAACTCGTAATACGCATGTGCGCGCCATCAGCGTTCTCACTGGTTCGCGTTTTTAAAGTTTGCGTAGAGAGAACTGAAGAGTTTTCTGTTAAAACGGTGTCGTGTTAGCGGCCCCTAAGTTAATAACTAATGATCGTTGCGACGGAAGTGAATCAATCAAACTAACTTTATCTGGACAATAACTTTATTCTAGATCTGCTGTAAAGCCTAAACAATCTATGTTACTTTAATTTCCTATTATCACTGTAAAGCTGCTTTGGAACAATCTACATTGTTAAAAGCACTATATAAATGAAGATGATTTGACTATGTTAGAATATACTTTTTTTTTTTCTTTTTTAAATCAATGTTTTTTATTGTCATTACAGTAATGTGAATAAAATGAACTGAAAATAATAGCCCTGATATTAGTTTAAATTTTAAAACTGGGTTGTGAACAAAATCTCCACAATCAACAATAGAATATTGACTGAAAATCTGCCTCAAAGAGAGATTTGCCAAAATCTGCCTAAAGAGACCCGATTCTCAGACCTGAATCACAATCAGCAATCAGTGACAAAAACTGCATAGCACTGCTTGTTCATCAATATTAATCATCAAATTATATTTATATTGTAATTTTATTGTGTAATGATTATTCTTATGCTTCATTTAAGATGGAAAGTCGTATGATGCGTATGTGAGTTATCTCCATGGTGACCAACTCATCTCATCTTCCGCAATGACCTTTGCCCTGCATTTCCTTCCTGAGATGCTTGAAGATCTTTATGGTTATAAACTGTTCATCAGTGGTCGTGATGAACTTCCTGGGGAAGGTAAACATCTTGTCACATGAACACAGCAACTAGGTCTGCTCGGTCTATAGCTAAAAATATGCATCTCAACCATTTTCATCCTTTAGACAGTATGAATGTCTATTTATGTATTTGCTCTGAAATAACTTGATTTCTCCCCCCATGATTCCCTCAATCATTTCATCAAATTAGTCATTCAAATTGTTTAATGTAAGACGTAACATAAAATAACATCCTGTTCAAATTTTTAATGTATGTTTTCACACCATTTTTCACTAAATGGAAAATATGATTATTTAAATAAATGAAATAGATGCAAATTGTTAATCTTAAACTATGCCATGATGTTTTTGTCATAATTCTGACCCGTTTTATTATGTATGACTGACAAATATGAATTTCGTTAAGTTTATTTGTTTTTTTATATTTTTAATCCAAATGGATGGAAATTGTATACGCAAAAAAATACACAAATCTTAAATTCAGACCTAAATATTTTTGAGTGTATTTTGTAGTGCAATCCTGCTAAAAAAAACAAAAGTTTGACACTAATCAAGTCTCTTTTTCAGCGGTGCATGAAGTCATTGCTGACAGAATGAGCCGAAGTCGAAGGCTGATCATTGTTCTTACATCACAGTCTCAAACCGATGCCACCAAGAAATCCCTGATATCAGACGATGCTGTGCAACTGGAAGAATCGTCCTCTGCCCAGATGTGTGCGGCGTACGAGCAGCGAGTGGGTCTGTATGACGCTCTGGTGAAGCAGGGTCTGAAGGTCCTCCTGGTGCAGGTGGAGGACGGTGTTGAAGAAGATCTGCTGCCCGAGTCTCTGCGCTTCATCCGTCGCACCAAAGGCATCCTCAGGTGGAGGCAGAACGCCAGTGATCGTGCAAACAGAAGGTTCTGGAAATACGTGCGTTACCACATGCCTCCG
Source organism: Leuciscus idus (assembly GCA_021554675.1). Lineage (NCBI taxonomy): Eukaryota > Metazoa > Chordata > Actinopteri > Cypriniformes > Leuciscidae > Leuciscus > Leuciscus idus. The sequence goes on from CM038626.1 coordinate 50,481,852, forward strand.
GCTCAGAGGCGGTAAATACAGCATGTTGAACTAGTGCAGCTGCACATTTGGGCCCGGTTTCACAGACAGGATTAGATTAGATTTAGATTAAGCCAGGATTTGGCCTTATTTCTATTAGGGCATTTAAGTTGATTTTATAAACGTGCCCTAGAAAAAAAACATTACTGGTGTGAATCTAGAGATAAAACAATGGCACTGACATCTTTAAGATATGCTTTTAGTTAAAACAGCTCAAACATGCATTTTAGTCTGGGACAGTGTTTAGTTTAGTCTGGGACAGTGTTTAGTTTAGTGTGGGACAGTGTTTAGTTTAGTGTGGGACAGTGTTTAGTTTAGTCTGGGACAGTGTTTAGTTTAGTGTGGGACAGTGTTTAGTTTAGTCTGGGACAGTGTTTAGTTTAGTCTGGGACAGTGTTTAGTTAAGTGTGGGACAGTGTTTAGTTTAGTCTGGGACAGTGTTTAGTTTAGTCTGGGACAGTGTTTAGTTTAGTCTGGGACAGTGTTTAGTTTAGTGTGGGACAGTGTTTAGTTTAGTCTGGGACAGTGTTTAGTTTAGTCTGGGACAGTGTTTAGTTAAGTGTGGGACACAGTCTAAACCTCAACACTGTTTACAGTTGTTTGAGCAACAGCCATTCCTATGGAGCTTATAATATGACAAAATGATTTGAATTTGAATTGTGTAAATTTGAATTATTTGCAAGTGTAATCTAACAAAATTGAATTTTAGGTGGTAGTTTAAATAGTTCTGAATTTGATTTTTTTTTAAACGAATATTGAACATTTGAAATTTAACAAATTGAAATGTTTTTATGGCTGAATTTTATAGACATGTATTTTCAAACAGCTCGTTTTTTTGTTCTGAATTCGTATACTGCAAATATTCAGTTTAAAAAAATACAGATTCAAGTTTTCAAGATGAAGAAATTTGGAACTTCAAATTCAGTTTTCTAAAATTCAATCTCAAAAATTCAAGTTCAAAAATTCAGATCTTACAGAAAGTAGGTCACAGGTCATCCACAGGGAAGAGTAAAGGATCTCAGATAAGTCGAACAGAGCATTTTGGCTGCACTGCAGTAGTTTTCTGCCACAAACGCGGTGGTGGTTCAAGAGAATCCGTGTATCTTTCGTTCAGTCGTTTTTTTTATTTAATATTAAGAGTAGAAAAATGAGAAAACAGCTTGAGTATTAGATTTGGAATATTCTAGTAATAATAATCCGCTGCAGCAGTTGCACGGATCTTACAAAACTTAACGCGTGTATTGCAACTATAGGCTACATTTAATTTTTCTCATCAAACAACTAGACTAACGAATGGCTCGGCACAACAGAAGAGCCTAGACAGGGCTTTTTCTCTGTGTAGACCAGCAGTTGGTCTGAATTTGCTATAACCTATAGCCTATTTTCTGGACTGTACAGGCTAAGTCACGTTTTATCATGAAACACGCTGTGATTTATTCCAACGTGACTCAGGCATATATAATGCATTTAACGTTAAATAATCTAAATGTTGACTTTCAAAAGTAGGCGCGCCAAGAAGGCTATTTTCTGTATTGTGGTTCATTTTTGGTGTGCGCCAGAAAGATAAAGGGACCGAGACGCGCTAAAGCAGCGCATCATGTTGTTTTATTTATTTTTCAATGACATGATATTTTGTAGTCATTTTGAATGTACACAAATAAAAATATACATTTTACTGTTTCGGATGATGTCATATTATCTGTATGACTATAAATAACAGAGTATTAAGTTATTTCCCAGCAGTGGAACAAATCCAAGTGATGGCGCTCGTGCATCGCGCTCTCACACAACATAGTATCAGTTCTGGCGTTGCTTCATATCGCAGACTGTTCATTATCAAAATGAAACACAGTCAACCAAACATATAAACAGTTATTCTGCCTAATTGAATTGGTCTGTTGTACAATATAAAGGGCAAGCTGTGCCGCACACAGTCTTGTTATTCCAAACATTTCCCTTGCTGTGAAGACGCTGATTTAGCCTATACGTGTATTTTGGGACTATATATAATATATTAAAATACATAATCTTCTGAGTTTTATGATGTAGGCCTTGTGTGTTTTATTAAAATGTATTATAATTCATGTATAATAATCTCAAAAGGATGCGCTTTGTGCATTCTCTGACATTATATTTATTTATTTAATTAATATCGAGTATCAATTGATGTTAAACAAAACGGTGTGTTATTTTCTCTGGCAACTAAACTTCCCAAAAAAAACTTCCAAAGCAAACATTGTGCGTTCTCTCCTCGCTCCGCAGCTTTTCCACACAGATTTTGAGAATTGGCCAGCTACAAAAAATAGGCCAAAGAAGTAGACTAACGGCTAGTGTCCGTGAAATGCGAGGTACGTTCATATTTATAAATAAACATAACTGATTTTGTCTACACCTAAATACATTTCCTAATAATAACAGTGATTAAGCCCAAATGTGGGTGGGGGTAATGAACACAATATGTTTGTTTGTTTTGTTTTTTTGCCCAAATGGTCTCCACTCTATGCATTTTGTAATAATACAGCAAGATTTTTTAACTGACCGTATATACCAGAAAATAAGTCGCATGAACATGAGTGCAAGTCACACCGGATCATGTTGAGAGAGAAACGCGTCATATAAAAAAAAAAAACTTTTAATATTAGCCTATTCCGCAATAGTGTAAAAGACCTGTAAATAAAATACATTTACATGATAAACACTATTAACATGTAGGCTATGTGTTGCCTATTTTACTTTCCCTTACTGTATGACAAATGAATGCAGAAAACAACAAGAATGAAAAATAAGTAGCCATGTATAATAAAATAATATAGGCTACATACATAGACTATAAAAATAGCCTATATTGTGCCCTTTATTACAAACAACATATAGCCTATTTTAAACGCCAAGCCTAAACAAATTTATTTAAATCGAAACGGTCGCGCATCTCTCATTCAGTCAAAAGTTTTCATATTTGCAATGTAACATGTGGATGCTAACTATTTAAAAAGGCTTCATACTTCAGTCGAGTCCCAAAATACACGGCTAAATGCAGCGTCTTCACAGCAAGGGAAATAACAAGTAGGACTGTGTGCGGCACAGCTTGCCCTTTATATTGTACAACAGACCAATTAAATTAGGCAGAATAACTTTTTATATGTTTGGTTGACTGTGTTTCATTTTGATAATGAACAGTCTGCGATATGAAGCAACGCCAGAACTGATACTATGTTGTGTGAGAGCGCGATGCGCGAGCGCCATCACTTGGATTTGTTCCACTGCTGGGAAATAACTTAATACTCTGTTATTTATAGTCATACAGATAATATGACATCATCCGAAACAGTAAAATGTATATTTTTATTTGTGTACATTCAAAATGACTACAAAATATCATGTCATTGAAAAATAAATAAAACAACATGATTCGCTGCTTTAGCGCGTCTCGGTCTCTTTAGATCTTTCTCGCGCTCACCAAAAATGAACCACAATACCGAGAATAGCCTTCTTGGCGCGCCTACTTTTGAAAGTCAACATTTAGATTATTTAACGTTAAATGCATTATATATGCCTGAGTCACTTTGGAATAAATCACAGCGTGTTTCACGATAAAACATGACTTAACCTGTACAGTCCAGAAAATAGGAAATTCAGGAAATATAGCAAATTCAGACCAACTGCTGGTCTACACAGAGAAAAAGCCCTGTCTAGGCTCTTCTGTTGTGCCGAGCCATTCGTTAGTCTAGTTGTTTGATGAGAAAATTAAATGTAGCCTATAGTTGCAATACACGCGTTTTGTAAGCTCCGTGCTTGTAATAGTCCGTGCAACTGCTGCAGCGGACTATTATTACTAATATTAGAAATCTAATACTCAAGCTGTTTTCTCATTTTTCTACTCTTAATATTAAATTAAAAAAAACTACTGCAGTGCAGCCAAAATGCTCTGTTCGACTTATCTGAGATCCTTTACTCTTCCCTGTGGATGACCCGTGACCTACTTTCTGTAAGATCTGAATTTTTTAACTTGAATTTTTGAGATTGAATTTTAGAAATTCCGAATTTCTTCATCTTGAAAACTTGAATCTGTATTTTTTTTTACTGAATATTTGCAGTATACGAATTCAGAACAAAAAAACGAGCTGTTTGAAAATACATGTCTATAAAATTCAGCCATAAAAACATTTCAATTTGTTAAATTTCATATGTTCAATATTCGTTTAAAAAAAATCAAATTCAGAACTATTTAAACTACCACCTAAAATTCAATTTTGTTAGATTACACTTGCAAATAATTCAAATTTACACAATTCAAATTCAAATCATTTTGTCATATTATAAGCTCCATACATTCCTTTCTATTCTTTTTATTTGTTTGTTTGTTTTTATTTTTCCTTTATTTTTTTGTTGATTATGATTATTATATATTTTTCCTTCAAAATTGTTTATAATAAATAGTCAGATTTTACAGCTTCTACAGTTCATGTCAGACAAGTTTCTTAAAATTTTTTTTTTTGGAGAAAAACAAAACAATGCAACAAAAACAATCACTGATTTTTTTCGTCTGAATTCATGTCATAATTGCTTGTCAACTGCATTTTTTTGAATTTTTTGGTGACATAAGTGTATATTGTAATTTTTATTATAATTAATAAAAAAGTAACTATTGGATTTTTTGAAAGCAGTAAGTATTTCAGTGATTTCTAACCCCCCCAATAATAATAGTGATGCTTGCCTCAACAAGCAATAACCATTGGAACGTGTCCAACACTAAAACTCAAGAAAATAAAGTACATAATTGTACCTTTAGGGGTACAATGGCTTGTCACTGTACCCTCAAGGGTACAATATTGTACCTTAACCTTTAAAAGAAACGGTACATATATGTACCTTTAAATGCTTTTTGACCCTCAAAAAGGTACATATATGAACCTTGAGGTCCAATAATAAGCCCTATGGGGTACGTTAGTGTAGCTTGTACCTTGGGGGACAGAAATGAACTCCTACTGTACCCCTATTTCTGACAGTTTATATTTTAGAGAACTGCATCTTTGCAAACTGGATTTGATTAAATGATCAGATACACTGGTGAATCAAGAACTGCCACTAGACCACTGTTAAATGACCCAGATCAAACACTGACAAATATACTTACTTAAGAAGGGGTTTGCTATGTATGTTTTTGCAACATTTTTATGAAATCCTGAGCAGTGAGTTCTCATCATGTCGAACATGTCCGAAACAGACTGTTCTCAGTTCAGTTCACGAGTTCGGGGGGAGTTCGGCCCGAACCCAGAGTACCCCCAGTGTCTCAGTGAATAATCAGACCTGTCTTCTGACCCAGAAAGAGCATTTGTCAGGTCCTTCTCAATAAATTAGCATATTGTGATAAAGTTCATTATTTTCCCTAATGTAATGATAAAAATTAAACTTTCATATATTTTAGATTCATTGCACACCAACTGAAATATTTCAGGTCTTTTATTGTTTTAATACTGATGATTTTGGCATACAGCTCATGAAAACCCAAAATTCCTGTCTCAATAAATTAGCATATTTCATCCGACCAATAAAAGAAAAGTGTTTTTAATACAAAAAAAGTCAACCTTCAAATAATTATGTTCAGTTATGCACTCAATACTTGGTCGGGAATCCTTTTTGCAGAAATGACTGCTTCAATGCGGCGTGGCATGGCCGTAATCAGCCTGTGGCACTGCTGAGGTGTTATGGAGGCCCAGGATGCTTCGATAGCGGCCTTAAGCTCATCCAGAGTGTTGGGTCTTGCGTCTCTCAACTTTCTCTTCACAATATCCCCCAGATTCTCTATGGGGTTCAGGTCAGAAGAGTTGGCAGGCCAATTGAGCACAGTAATAACATGGTCAGTAAACCATTTACCAGTGGTTTTGGCACTGTGAGCAGGTGCCAGGTCATGCTGAAGAATGAAATCTTCATCTCCATAAAGCTTTTCAGCAGATGGAAACATGGAGTGCTCCAAAATCTCCTGATAGCTAGCTGCATTGACCCTGCCCTTGATAAAACACAGTGGACCAACACCAGCAGCTGACATGGCACCCCAGACCATCACTGACTGTGGGTACTTGACACTGGACTTCAGGCATTTTGGCATTTCCTCCTCCCCAGTCTTCCTCCAGACTCTGGCACCTTGATTTCCGAATGACATGCAAAATTTGAGCAACCACTGAGCAACAGTCCAGTGCTGCTTCTCTGTAGCCCAGGTCAGGCGCTTCTGCCGCTGTTTCTGGTTCAAAAGTGGCTTGACCTTGGGAATGCGGCACCTGTAGCCCATTTCCTGCACACGCCTGTGCACGGTGGCTCTGGATGTTTCTACTCCAGACTCAGTCTACTGCTTCCACAGGTCCCCCAAGGTCTGGAATCGGTCCTTCTCCACAATCTTCCTCAGGGTCAGGTCACCTCTTCTCGTTGTGCAGCGTTTTTTGCCACACTTTTTCCTTCCCACAGACTTCCCACTGAGGTGCCTTGATACAGCACTCTGGGAACAGCCTATTCGTTCAGAAATTTCTTTCTGTGTCTTACCCTCTTGCTTGAGGGTGTCAATGATGGCATTCTGGTCAGCAGTCTTACCCATGATTGCGGTTTTGAGATATGAACCAGGCTGTGAGTTTTTAAAAGCCTCAGGAATCTTTTGCAGGTGTTTAGAGTTAATTAGTTGATTCAGATGATTAGGTTAATAGCTCGTTTAGTGAACCTTTTCATGATATGCTAATTTTTTGAGACAGGAATTTTGGGTTTTCATGAGCTGTATGCCAAAATCATCAGTATTAAAACAATAAAAGACCTGAAATATTTCAGTTGGTGTGCAATGAATCTAAAATATATGAAAGTTTAATTTTTATCATTACATTATGGAAAATAATGAACTTTATCACAATATGCTAATTTATTGAGAAGGACCTGTATAGGTATGAAACAGCTTCACAAACCCTTTTCAGAAAGTAGTGGCTCCTGATCGACATTTAGGAAGGGCAGATTCTGGGTCTTAGTGCTAGTTTATGATAAATATTTTTTAAGCTTTAACTTCTAATCGCTGAACACATGCAGACAGACACTTTTAGAGAGGTCTAATGTCCTTGCCATAGGTGGACAGCGCGGGGTGTTTGCCATCTGAGGGTTACGGAAGCCCTAAAAGGCCATGGAACGTGATCTCGAGATAACAAGTTGTTTTCTCGTGATCACGACTTAATTTTAGGCCAAGTACAATCTTGGGATGCTGTTTAAGAAGAGTGTTTATCTGTATGTGTGTGGTTTCCTACAAAGAGATGTAGAAAAAACAATAGGTTACACACTGTCACTGAATTAAATGATAGGCTGCTACACATTTTTACATAGGCTATAAATCATATTTCATATCAATATACATTGAATGACACAGTGAGGTAAGCTACCAGTTGAAACTGCGATGATTAAAATGGCGTCTTAAAGATGCAAACAGAATACTAGACAGTGACATCAAAATTAGTTTTACTAAGCAATACGTTTAGAATCGCACTGAATGCTATTGCGGTAAGGTCTTTATGTCTATCCCAAATGCGCACAATCTGGGGTTAGGCCAATATGAACTAGCACAGTAAGATATACCGCACCCCATCAGTTATGTTTGGTTCTACACTGCCACCTGTTCGCACATTTGTGGAGCCTAGAGAAAATTAAGTCGTGATAACGAGAAAACAAAAAAGAAAAATAATTATAATTCATGGCCTCTTATGGTGCGTTCACACCGGACGCGAATAGTGCGTCAGGCGCGAGTGATTTCAATGTTAAGTCAATGCAAAGACGCGTTACGCGCGTAAAAAATTCCTGCGGCGCGAATGAGGCGTAGAGCGCGACGCGAATACGCCTCGTTCGCGCGAATAGCGCGAATTGAGCGTATGGCGCGTTAAGCGCGAATGATTTTATTAGTGCTATTTGTGCATTCACGCGTTTGACGCGAATTCGCATCTGCCGCCCGAGTTGAAAAATCTGAACTTCTGCGTCAATTCGCGCCGCGTTAACCAATCAGGAGCCTGCTTGCTGCTGTCACGTGGTGAAGTGACAGTTTATAATGTTATTTTATGTTTGGCCTCAATAAATTATTTTGTAATATGACTAAAATGCACAAAGCAAATCTTTCACATAAAAACTCGATTTCAATATATGAGAGATACTCATTTTGTATTGAATGCTATTTATTCCATATCTATTCTAGATTATATGAAACATTATTATTCTAATGTAAAGACAACAAACACAATTTAGTGTATAAAAACAAAAATCACAGGACAGGTTTCACTTTTGGAGGCTGGCTCCATTTATTATCAAAACAAAAATAAATGACAGATTAGGTGGGTGCGGGCGAGGGTGAACCTCGCGCCGGGCTGTAGAGCGCGGGCTCGACAGGCAGCGACCACTCGAGGCCGAGGCCTTATACGGCCTACGCTGTCCTCGTCAGCGTCCTCACCGTTAGGTCCACCAAACCTAGCTCCTGGAGCAAATTGTGAAACTCCTGAAACCCTCCGGAGGGTCTGGTGGACCCGAGTACAGCGACGATGTCCCCTACGCAGCTGTTTCTGCTCTCCAGAGCATATACGAGCGGTGACTCTCTCGATTAATGCTAACGCTCGATAAACATCTAAAAAAGATGGCCGCCAAAACTTTCACCTCTGACGCGCGTAAATTTCGCTTCAAACTTTTGTTTTTACGCGCGTTAGACACGCGAATTAACACAAAGTGGTCAAGCGTCAAACTAGACGCGGCAGGCGCGAATTTGACGCGCTATTCGTGTCCGGTGTGAACGCAGCATTAGGGCTTTCGTAGAAAGATATAAAGTCAGAATTGCGTGTTATAAAGTCAGAATTGCGAGATATAAAGTCAGAATTGCGTGAAATAAAGTCGCAATTGCGTGATATAAAGTCGCAATTGCGAATTCTGACTTTATGACACGCAATTGCGACTTTATTTCACGCAATTCTGACTTTATATCTCGCAATTCTGAGAAATAAAGTCAGAATTGCGAGATGTAAACTCGCAATTGTGAGATAAAAAGTCGCAATTATCTTTTAAAATGTTTTATCCTGTGGCGGAAACAAGCTTCCATACGATAGTTAGACTTATAAAATATTTTTTTTTAATAAGGAATGGCCAAAGCTCAGGCTTGTCATGTATTTGGCTTTTTATTCTTGGATAAGAATTGTGAACACCCCCATACTGAGATATAATTTAATTTTCACATTAAATTAAATAAAGTTTTCTTATTTCTTATTGACCCGATTTTGGCAACAACAAAGATACCTGATGGATCCTTTATGGTAATACATATGATATGGTACAACTACAGTGCAATGCAAATAGTAAATATAAGATAAAGTGAGAAGTAGGCTAATAGTAAATAGTTTAGTCAATAAAATAAACAAACAGTATACAGCAAATAAAATAGTAATGAAAAGTATAATTATATAATATCATAAGTACTATAATATAATAATAATAATAATAATAATATTGATAATAGCATATAGTTTATGTATAATACTATAATAATAGCAATAGAATATGAAATATCAATTACAGAATATAGACAATAAAAAATAAGTTAAATAGTTACTATGAATAGTACAATAATTTAACAGCATAACTATAATAGATTGATAAGCGCAAGTGGTATATTATTATAATAACAATAATAAATAATGTAAATTTATATATTTTTAAATATTCTTACATACGGTAGGCTATATAAAATAAAATGACGCAACCCTGTCTCTTTTTGTTAAATTTCAGTTTTTAAAATTTCAAATTTCTAATTTATTAACAGGAAACCCCTTGAGATGTAACATCTCGTTTTCAAGGGGGCCTCAGAAAAGAAAAGAAAAACTTACATAACAGGTATACATACATAGCCTACAGACAAACAAAAGACAAGGTACAAAAAACAAAATACAAAAGCTCTCCCTCACACCAAAGCCACCCATACCCTCCCAATACCAACCACTAGGTATTCAACAGTTAAGGACTTTCGTATAGACATACATATATGGTCCCATATAAACATACACACATATACATATACATATGCATACACAAATACATAAACACATACTGTACATGCTCATATGAGAAAATATTAGGCAAGAGAAAAACAGTTGCAGCTTGTATACAAGTAGTTAAGGAGAGACATCTTGAAGTGATGAAAGGAGGAGATAGATCTTAGAGACCCAGGTAAACTATTCCAGTCGGATGGTGCTTTAAATTTAAAAGCTCTCCTCCCAATTTCTTTGAATATATGTGGTACAGAAAAGAAAAGATGGTCAGTGTCTCTTAAGCTGTAAGATGATTGATAAAGAATCAAGTGTTGTTTCAGATAGGATGGGTAGTTTGAAAAAATACATTTATGTACAAACTGCAACCAGTGAAACTGTTGTCTCGCATTTAATGAAAGAAGGTTCAGTGACAGATACATTTGACAGTGATGAGTTCTAAATGGACACCTTAAAATAAATCTGCAGAGACTATTATAAGACACATCCAAAGGTTTGAGGTTGGTTTTGGCTGTGTTCTGGTAAACAACATCCGCATAGTCAATTATAGGCAATATTAATTGAGTAATAATTTTTAATCTGATCTGTTTTGTAAAACAATTAATAGAACGGTATAACAGTCTTAATCTACAATTTTTTTTTTTATAATGGAATCAATATGTGGTCTGAAGGTAAGTTGAGAGTCGAGCCAAAGGCCCAGATATTTAAACTCCTCTACATTCTCTAGTGGTATACCATCTAGAAATTGAACCTCAAGAGAATTATTTTGTTTATGGTATGTGGATCTGGTTGCGAACAACATGCTATAGGACTTCTTTTTATTCAAAAGAAGCAGATTAGAAGAGAACCATGTTTGAATTCGATTAAAATCAGATTGAAGTGAAGTTTGAATCTCGGATATATCGAATTTAGATGTATATATAACTGTATCATCTGCATATAGATGAATCTGACAGTCTAAGCTAAATTTAGGGAGCTCATTTATGAAAATGGAAAATAAAAGCGGCCCTAGAGAAGAACCCTGAGGGACACCCGTTTCCATTATTCTAGGTTTTGAAAAAGAAACATTAAGATACACACTTTGACGTCTGAAATGAAGATATGAATTGAACCAGAGAACAGCTGATTTGGAAAGACCAAAAGCATATAGTTTGTCTAGAAGAATATAATGATCGACCATGTCAAATGCCTTAGTGAGATCAATAAAAATTGCACCAGTAGACCTATTATTATCTTGTGCAGAAAAAAATATAATTGGTAAATGCTGTAAGGGCAGTTGTTGTAGAGTGATTAGGTCTAAATCCAGATTGATTAGGAGTCAAAAGAGAGAAGTCATTAAGGTATCTGGACAGTTGCTTAAAAATAAGCTTTTCAAATATTTTAGCTACATTACTAATTATAGAAATCGGTCTATAATTGTTGACATCCATTGAATCACCACCTTTATGTATTGGTATTACTTTTGCAAATTTCCACATTAATGGAATTGAGCATGTTGAGAGTGACAAATTAAAATATAGCTGCGAGCAGCGATTGCGGGCCCAAGCCGGCGGCACCGCCACCCTGGTGCCTTTAGTTACACTAAAGGCACCGGGGTGGCGGTGTCACCGGCTTGTGCCCTCCATCGCTGCTCGCAGCTATATTTATATATTTATATATTTATATATATAGGAAATAATTCTATGTAAATCCGAATATATAGTTAAAACTCTGAATATATAGTTGTAAATCCTGAATATATAAATGTAACCCTGAATATATAGTTATAACTCTGAATATATAAATGTAAATCTGAATATATAAATGTAAATCCAGAATATAATATATAGTTATAACTCTGAATATATAAATGTAAATCCTGAATATATAGTTATAACTCTGAATATATAAATGTAAATCCTCTATATATATTGTTATAACTCTGAATATATAAATGTAAATCCTGAATATATAGTTATAACTCTGAATATATAAATGTAAATCTGAATATATAAATGTAAATCCCGAATATATAGTTAAAACTCTGAATATATAGTTGTAAATCCTGAATATATAAATGTAACCCTGAATATACAGTTATAACTCTGAATATATAAATGTAAATCCTGAATATAGTTATAACTCTGAATATATAAATGTAAATCCTGAATATATAGTTATAACTCTGAATATATAAATGTAAATCTGAATATATAAATGTAAATCCCGAATATATAGTTAAAACTCTGAATATATAAATGTAATCCTGAATATATAGTTATAACTCTGAATATATAAATGTAAATCCTGAATATATAACTATATATTCAGGATTTACATTTATATATTCAGAGTTATAACTATATATTCAGGATTACATTTATATATTCAGAGTTTTAACTATATATTCGGGATTTACATTTATATATTCAGAGTTATAACTATATATTCAGGATTTACATTTATATATTCAGAGTTATAACTATATATTCAGGATTACATTTATATATTCAGATTTACATTTATATATTCAGAGTTATAACTATATATTCAGGATTTACATTTATATATTCAGAGTTATAACTATATATTCAGGATTTACATTTATATATTCAGAGTTATAACTATATATTCAGGATTTACATTTATATATTCAGAGTTATAACTATATATTCAGGATTTACATTTATATATTCAGAGTTATAACTATATATTCAGGATTTACATTTATATATTCAGAGTTATAACTATATATTCAGGATTTACATTTATATATTCAGAGTTATAACTATATATTCAGGATTACATTTATATATTCAGATTTACATTTATATATTCAGAGTTATAACTATATATTCAGGATTTACATTTATATATTCAGAGTTATAACTATATATTCAGGATTTACATTTATATATTCAGAGTTATAACTATATATTCAGGATTTACATTTATATATTCAGAGTTATAACTATATATTCAGGATTACATTTATATATTCAGATTTACATTTATATATTCAGAGTTATAACTATATATTCAGGATTTACATTTATATATTCAGAGTTATAACTATATATTCAGGATTTACATTTATATATTCAGAGTTATAACTATATATTCAGGATTACATTTATATATTCAGATTTACATTTATATATTCAGAGTTATAACTATATATTCAGGATTTACATTTATATATTCAGAGTTATAACTATATATTATATTCGGGATTTACATTTATATATTCAGATTTACATTTATATATTCAGAGTTATAACTATATATTCAGGATTTACATTTATATATTCAGAGTTTTAACTATATATTCGGGATTTACATTTATATATTCAGATTTACATTTATATATTCAGAGTTATAACTATATATTCAGGATTTACATTTATATATTCAGAGTTTTCCATAGGCTACAGCAAAAATAAATAAATGCCAGAGAAATTTCCTTGAATTAATTTTTTTATTATTATTATTTTATTTAATGAAACTAACATCATAAAGTATGATTTTTTTTCTTTTATTTTTTTTTTTGTTGCTTTTTTTACTGAGCAATAATGGAGCTATACTTGACTCTTCTTATGAGCATATAAAACAAAACAGTTCCTTGGACAAAATGAAATGTAATATTGTAGTAGTAGGCTAGTTATAAACAAAGGTTTATTTTAGTTCAGATTAACATTTGAGGGCAGCAATTGTATTCATAATGTCAAAATAAAACAGACGTAATGTTACTTGAAAGCATTATAGCCCACTATTCCTGACAAACTTCCATACCTTGCAGTTAGTCTTACTACAGCAAATCCATTCCACGGTGAATGTTGCTGATCTGTGGACACCGGCCAGTTCATTCATGGCACGATGTTTATTCCTGGTTTCCACGTCAGCGCTGTTTGACCCGTTAATAACAGAGAAATGTGCATGTTTCTCACTAGATCTCGCAGCGATGTTATTACTTCAGTGGCGAATTCAAATGCTTTCTTTACTGGTCTGGATCCCTTAGCGCTGTGTGGTTTTGCTTGATCAGGCTCGCGCTGTCGCGCATAGGGCTCGCGAGTCCCTTCACAGGTCAAAACTGATAAACGGTCCACACAAACACAATAAGAGTAGCTCAGTTTAGTTCCTTACATTGCATTTGCCAGTTGATGTTGTGGTCGCGCCGGCCTCTATGAGCGCGCTTGCCACCCGCGACGCGCCTTCATTTGAAATAACGAAATTTTGGTCGGCAGAAAAAATGGTCCAACGAACCGTTCGGTACGTAATGCGTACCGAAAACCGAACCGAAAGCCTCATACCGAACGGTTCGATACGAATACGCGTATCGTTACACCACTAATATTCAGATTTACATTTATATATTCAGAGTTATAACTATATATTCAGAATTTACATTTATATATTCAGAGTTATAACTATATATTCAGGGTTACATTTATATATTCAGGATTTACAACTATATATTCAGAGTTTTAACTATATATTCGGGATTTACATTTATATATTCAGATTTACATTTATATATTCAGAGTTATAACTATATATTCAGGATTTACATTTATATATTCAGAGTTATAACTATATATTCAGAATTTACATTTATATATTCAGGATTTACAACTATATATTCAGAGTTTTAACTATATATTCGGATTTACATAGAATTATTTCCTGTTTGGCCCCCCATATATACATACACTTATGTATATATATATATATATATATATATATATATATATATATATATATATATATATATATATGTATATGTATATATTCTTTTTTCCCCCTATTGAAAAAATTGCCTAGGAGGATTATTTCAAATTCCAGAGCAAGCGTTCTCCAAACTTGATGAGAACAATATACATAGCAAGTTTTGTTGCTGTAGATGAATCTAACCCCCCACTTTGGTCAAAAGGTGGCGCTACTGAGCCATTCCTGCACGCCCGTGTCTGAAACTTTGCACATGTCTACTGGCTAATAAATGTGATATGTCTGTCGAGTTTCATGCAATTTCAAGCATGCTAAGAGTCTCAAAAGCATCAAAAAAGAATATTAAAGTTCGATGCATTGCCATGGCAACAGTATCTAAGATATCAATAATCCTTTCACAGGTCTACATCTGCTGTGTGTCTACAATATACACATAAAGTTTGAAGCAAATCGGGTAAAAATAAGAGAGTGATTTCAAAGCATTTTGAAAGTGACAAACTTCCTGCTGCCAGTTGGTGGCGCTATAACTTTGACTCACAATAGTCACATCCATGTGATCGGCCTCTTACCACGAACACACTGCTGAAGTTTCATCAAGATCAGTTAATGTGTGCAGAAGTTATAACACTTCGTGTTTTTCTTTTCTCGCCCAAAATTTGTTTTCTCGCCACGGCCAAAGCGTTAGAGATATCAAAAATCCGTCCGCAATTTAGCATTCTCAATCTCTTGACTTCATGCTGACCGAGTTTGGAGGCGATTGGATGAATTCTCTAGGATGAGTACATCAAATTCCACGGCATGCGTTTTTCAAACAACCCATAATAGCCGACTTCCTGTTGGGCGGAGCTAATAACTTAGAGTGCGGAAGTTGTTCGGCCCGAAGAGATCTATATGTGTACCGAGTTTCATATTAATTCATGCAAGCGTGTTTGATATATGGACCAAATTTTCAGAACAAGTTCAAGGGGGCGCTGTTGAGCCCCCCTGCCACGCCCGGGTACCAGCTTCAGCCCGGCCCTGATGACCATGGGTTCTGACCTGTGTGAAAAGTTTCAAGAGTTTTTGAGCACGTTAAGGGCCCCAAAAGCCCCTGAAACCTTGAAATACAAAGATTAAATTGAATAGACAAACCACCCCACCCACACACACACAGACACAGAGAGAGAGAGAGAGAGAAAAGTCTCCAGAAAATCCACATTCAAACCAAAATATCTGAATTGCTGTTGGTCTGAGCTAATAACTGTAAATTAGAAAGTTGTCCGGCTTGATGAGAACAATATACGTACCAAGTTTTGTGATTCTAGGAAAAACGAAGCCCCCATTTTTGACTAAAGGTGGCGCTACTGAGCCCCTCACCACGCCCATTTCTGAAACTTTTCACATGTCTACTGGATAATAAATGTGATGTGTCTGTCGAATTTCATGCATTTTCAAGCATGTGAAGAGTCTCAAAAGCATCCGAAAAGAATATTGAAGTTTGATGCGTTGCCACGGCAACAGTATCTAAGATATCAATAATCATTTCACAGGTCTACATCTGCCGTGTGTCTACATTATACACATAAAGTTTTAAGCAAATCGGGTAAAAATAAGAGAGTGATTTCAAAGCATTTTGAAAGTGACACACTTCCTGTTGCCAGTTGGTGGCGCTATAACTTTGACTCACAATAGTCATATCAATGTGATCGGCCTCTGACAATGAACACACTGCTGAAGTTTCATCAAGATCAGTTAATGTATGCAGAAGTTATAACACTTCGTTTTTCTCTTTTCTCGCCATAAATTCGTTTCCTCGCCACGGCCAAACCGTTCGAGATATCAAAAATCCGTCCGCAATTTAGCATCCTCAATGTCTTGACTTCATGCACACTGAGTTTGGTGGGGATTGGATGAATTCTCTAGGAGGAGTATTTCACATTCCACAGCAAGCGTTTTCCAAACAACCCATAATAGCCGACTTCCTGTTGGGCTGGCGCAAAACTTAGAGCACGAAAGTTGTTTGGCCCGATGAGATCTATATGTGTGCTGAGTTTCATATTAATTCATGCAAGCTAGTTTGATCTATGGACCAAGTTTTCGGACGCATTCCAGGGGGCGCTGTTGAGCCCCCCTGCCACGCCCGGGTACCAGCTTTAGCCAGGCCCTGATGGCCGCAGGTTCTGACCTGTGTGCAAAGTTTCATGAGTTTTCGAGCACGTTAAGGGCCCCAAAAGCCCCTGAAACCTTGAAAAACAATTATAAAAGCAGTCTTTCCTAACAGACAAATCCCCCACACCCCACACACACACAGAGACAGAGAGAGAGAGAGAGAGAAAATTCTCAAAAAAATCACATTCAAACCAAAATATCTCACTTCCTGTTTGTCAGAGCTTATGACTATAAATTAGAAAGTCGTCCGGCTTGATGAGAACAATATACATAACGATTTTTGTGACTCTACTTAAAACTAAGCACCCATTTTTGACTAAAGGTGGCGCTACTGAGCCCCTCACCACGCCCGTTTCTGAAACTTTGCACATGTCTACTGGCTAATAAGTGTGATGTGTCTGTCGAGTTTCATCCAATTTCAAGCATACTAAGAGTCTCAAAAGCATCCGAAAAGAATATTAAAGTTTGATGCGTTGCCACGGCAACAGTATCTAAGATATCAATAATCCTTTCACAGGTCTACATCTGCCGTGTGTCTACATTATACACAAAGTTTGAAGCAAATCGGGTAAAAATAAGAGGGTGATTTCAAAGCATTTTGAAAGTGACACACTTCCTGCTGCCAGTTGGTGGCGCTATAACTTTGACTCACAATATTCATTTCAATGTGATCGGCCTCTGACAACGAACACACTGCGGAGGTTTCAGCAAGATCAGTTAATGTATGCAGAAGTTATAATACACTTCCTGTGTGCCTTATTCGCCATAAATTCGCTTCCTCGCCACGGCCAAACCGTTTGAGATATCAAAAATCCATCCGCAATTTAGCATCCTCAATGTCTTGACTTTATGCTGGCCGAGTTTGGAGGCGAATGGATGAATTCTGTAGGAGTAGAAGATCAAATTCCACAACATGCGTTTCCAAACAACCCATAATAGCCGACTTCCTGTTGGGCTGGCGTAAAAAGTAAAAGTACGAAAGTTGTTCGGCCCGATGAGATCTATATATGTACCGAGTTTCATATTATTACATGCAAGCGTGTGTGATTTATGGACCAAGTTTTCGGACCCCGTTCAAGGGGGCGCTGTTGAGCCCCCCTGCCACGCCCGGGTACCAGCTTCAGCCCGGCCCTGATGGCCGCGGGTTCTGACCTGTGTGCAAAGTTTCAAGAGTTTTCGAGCACGTTAAGGGTCTCAAAAGTGCCCGAAAGGTTGACAGAAAAATAATAATAATAATAAATATAGCTGCGAGCAGCGATTGCGGGCCCAAGCCGGTGGCACCGCCACCCTGGTGCCTTTAGTTACACTAAAGGCACCGGGGGTGGCGGTGTCACCGGCTTGGGCCCTCCATCGCTGCTCGCAGCTATATTTATATATATATATATATATATATATATACACACACACACATATATATATATATATATATATATATATATATATATATTTATATTTATAATAAAGATGGGAAATTTTACTTGTCTTACCTTATTCTGATTTTATGATACACTCAAAATATTCCACAACAAATCCTTTAAATTTAATGTAAAAATAAAAACGAAAGTAAGTGTTGGGCTCACGTAACCCTTTCATTAGAATCAAAACGTTTCAACAGTTGTGATGTATTTGGATGCTAAACTATTCTTTATTATAGGCTTTGTACTTCACTCGTGTTCCAATATCGACGGAAAAAATCATCCTCTTCACACGCGCAAAAATGTGCTTGGAAAAATCACAGTGGAGCAGTGCTTACTGTGAATGTACGAATTGTACTACTGACTATTTAAACAGAGCAGTGTGTATATGTTAGGTTTACTATTTTATTATATTTTATTAAGGCTATAATGAACAGGCTGCGATGTCAAGTTTGCAATGCTGGAATGTGTGTGTGATTTAACAGTAGACACATAAAAACATAATTGGCACATAATTTTGTTCATACAGGACATCATTCAAACTGCAAAGTGTTTGCTTATATTTATATACACTCGCAATAAAACACAACATTGTGCTTTTGTAAAATAAATTCAAGCAATCCACCCCCCGAAATGGCGTTCATTTTAAAATTAAACTAAAAGCTCTTGGCTAAACAGGCATTCATAACTGTGAGCGCCCCAGGGCGAGGAACGAGCAGAACAGAGCGAACGTTTTTAAGTTAATTCCTACTTCCATAGGAATTCATTGAAAATGCTCGCTCTACTCAGCACCATTATTAAAGTCTGTGCAGACATCTGTATTTTACTTTAAGTTAGCGATTTAAAAGCCCCCAGCGGTGTCACACGTCGATTAACCAACATCCCTAATATATTTATATATAATTCGGTTGTTAAGTCGTGACGTAACCACTCTCCGATAATACTCTTTCCGGGTCCAAAGTCCAGGTCCTCTCTACCTACCTACCGCTTTCGCTAGTGTTTTGGTTATTATTGAGTGTTTTTACAGTGCCGCAGTGCTGTGTCCCGTGTCCCGAGCTAACTCACTTCAACCTCGTAAATCTTCTTTTTCATTGATGCCTGGACTCTACCCTTAATTATGCCACCTGAGTGATGAGCTACACTAACCACTCTGTTGGTGTTAACCCTCTGAGGTCGAGAAACGCGCCGACGCGTTTTGCTGGATTTTTTTCACATAGCAGCAACATAAACTTAAATTACTCCATCATTTATGGTTATACAGAAAAAAGAAATATAAAAAAATAATCTGTGATATTTCTACTTTTGTATGTGTCCACTTACAATCAAATCAAAACATTGTGCTTTTGTAAAATAAAGAAAATAAACAGGGTGTGCGTTCTGCCTCTCCGTCGCGGTGAACTTTTTTTTCTTGAGCACGTCTATAAACTGAAACAAAACTCAGCGAATACTTCTCACACATTTATGAGCCATATACCTTTATACACATTTAAGTGTGTACTTTTAAATGGTCGGATTCAAACTGAAAACAAATATTCTCTGTTTAAGTAATTTGTATAAAACCAACAGGATGTCCAGTATCTCAAACGCTTGCTAATTACTTTTTAATTCGACACGCCCACTCGCAGAAAAAAGAAATATAAAAAAATAATCTGTGATATTTCTACTTTTGTATGTGTCCACTTACAATCAAATCAAAACATTGTGCTTTTGTAAAATAAAGAAAATAAACAGGGTGTGCGTTCTGCCTCTCCGTCGCGGTGAACTTTTTTTTCTTGAGCACGTCTATAAACTGAAACAAAACTCAGCGAATACTTCTCACACATTTATGAGCCATATACCTTTATACACATTTAAGTGTGTACTTTTAAATGGTCGGATTCAAACTGAAAACAAATATTCTCTGTTTAAGTAATTTGTATAAAACCAACAGGATGTCCAGTATCTCAAACGCTTGCTAATTACTTTTTAATTCGACACGCCCACTCGCGCAAAAGAGATTCACATGCAAATCTCCACATGGAACGCGAACGCCCTCGTTACCTCAAACACAAAACACCAAAACACTTCACAAGTCTCTGCTTTTCGTCGAGTTTGGAAGACACGCTGTGAGCTTACATGGATTTACCTCAGAAGAAGAAGAACGCGATTTGAAGACAAGAAAGATGTAAGGTAAGAAATTCTTACTTATTAGTTTATGGTATTGTTGCATAAACTTCACATTGCAGTTGAACTGTTGCTAGATATATGGTGAATATTATACTATTTAGACCCGTGTTTACTGTTAAATACTGTTTGTGGATATCTGCTCAAACATAGATATGTATAACCATAATGTTTAATATTTTGGAGCGCGATGGCGTTTGAATGTATCATATTTTGGAGCGCGCTGTGCGTTTGAATGTACAGTATCATATTTTGGAGCGTGATTGCGTTTGAAAGGAAAAATGCACCAAACATTAGGCTTTATGTTTTTACTATTATCTCATTTCATTTCATCATAACGAATGGAAACATTTGAAGTAACATATGATAATCAATATATTTTTCTCTAGCGTAGTTGTTCTTGAAATCTTTTGGAAGATTTAATTTATTGTTATTATTATTTTATGCAGCACTGCGTAGCCTATGCCTACAAGGCACAACAAACCAGGTGTTCATTATATATTGTTGGAAACGTGTGTGTGTGTATTCTGTGAATTTTAAAAAGAAATTTTAACCAGAAAAATCTAAAATCTATTCCCAAAATCATGCAGCCCTATAGTTTCTCTTGATATCAGTGTGTTCACAGTTTTTTCATTTTTTTTTTCTTTCAGGGACCAGATGCAACTGAGTCCTGCTGACTTCAACATTCACATGAGTATCTGTACATGAACATGGTAAAGTGAAAATCAAACACCTTGGAAATGAAAGGTATGTTTTTAGGAATGGCACAAAGGTCTCTGTCTTTGGATCATTGTTTTCAATGTGCTCTTTTGTCATTTGTATTTTTGGATTGTGTTGTGTTGTAAATAAATCCAAACAATCTAAAAGCCATTCTTTTTTAAATCTCCTCATTCTTTGTGCAAGGTTGCTCTGAATGACAGGGCCTGATCGCTCCTAATAGGGCAGTTAGGGGTGTGTCTTTGTCTTTCTCAGGTGTGAAAAGCTTACATATTCATGAGATGATCACGCCTCTTCGCATATGGCTTTTTCACACAAAACACGTCTTAGAAATTTTAAATCAATATATTGTCTTATCTGAATGAGCAGTCAGGGTGATTTTCACATAGTTCTGGAGCAAATATTCTAGGCTATGTCATACAATTTTCAAAAGTCTTGTAAAGAAATAATCAGTATGGGTTTCATGGCCTTATTTCAGTGAGAATTTTTTTTTGTATTTTCACAAACCACGCATAAATGTCATTATCTCAAAACTACAAACTTTTACATACATGCTGCTGATATATTATTGTAGCAGAGTTTGTGCTGAATACAGTGTAATTAGACTTTAGCCATGAAAATGTCACTAGTAACAGAAAAAAACACAAATGTCAGAGCATGTCAGACCACCTCCAGGGCCCAGAAAACAGCTCAGACCTCAGAGGGTTAATCACAGAGGTAATGTGAATCTTGTCTGGATGTTACAGGGACAGATGAACACATGTGTGTTTATAGAGCACATACATCAGAGAGGTAATGTGAATCTTGTGTGGATGTCACAGGGACAGATGAACAGATGTGTGTTTATCCAGTCGAGAGTGGCTCATGAAAGAATGCTGCCATCAAAGGCTTTCAGTGAGCACCCTACAGAAATAAATAACAAAATCTATTTAAATCTTAGGTTGTAGTTTATTTTAATTATTGTAATTTAAAACAGAGCTATTACAGCACGTTTCTGATTCTTGATATCTGTGCAATTTAAATAAAGTTCCAACCTACCTATCATGTGAATCCTGGCAGAGAAAGCACATGGCAGAAGAGCAGATCTGGAGACATCGTCACATCAGCCTGACTGAATAAAAACGTATAAAAATAGTAGAAATAAATACTCCCAACCTTTTTACATGAATCATGTTATGGATCTTTCCAAATTTCAACTTGAACACAATAGTATATCTTTGTTCAGTCAGATGAGCTTTGCTACAAGGGTTAGGTTTTACTTACATTTAAATTTATGCATTTGGCAGACACTTTTATCCAAAGCGACTTACATTGCGTTATCCTATACATTTTATACATAGGTATGTGCAATCCCCTGGGATCGAACCCACAACCTTGCGTTGTTAATGCAATGCTCTTACCACTGAGCTACAGGAAAGCTTACTTCACACAATTTATTTAAAGCAGCCCAAATGAACAGAAAACCGCCCAGTATAACAGCTTGCTAGAACCAGTTGAAAAAACAGAACAGCTTCTGGAATGAACTTTTATATCTATGCTGTGGTGCATCTTGGAAGTTGGGAGAAACCAAGTCTAGAAGATGAAGGGGAATATTTGTTTTAAAATGTAACAGTTTTTCGCTGAGGAAATACCGTATGTAATACATGGCTGTTAAATAATAATTTGTGGATTAGGGCATGTGCAGAAAGTTTATTATATTGAGATTTGGTTGTTTGTTGAATTTAATTCCTGGTTGTTTGCATTTCTGTCAGTGGTTGTGCCCATAAGTATAAATGCCCACAGGCTGATCCTGCACAGGATTGTCAGTGTGTGATGTAGGTTGGAGAGTGAAGAACCAACTGAAGTGAGGGTAAGAAATGTATTTTAATGTTGTTTATTTTTCAATTGTACTTAATTCTTCTTGTAGATCTCTAATCTTTATGCATATTTGTATTTTCATAAAACATTTATAAAGTTAATATTGAGCTTAAATGTAATAACCCAATCAAGAGTTGTTTCATTAACGAGTGCTGTTGGAGACACAAGAGTTTGATTGGGACATGGAAGTGAGGAGCTGTGTCAAGAGATTGAAGACAAACGGTGTGAGGATAGGAACTGTCCAGGTTTGGCAAATATTGCATTTGTATATTTTTCTGTTCTTGCATTTCTAGTCTTTAACAGGAAAAATAAATAAATAAACCAGTAGTGTAATTGTGGCTTGTTTTATACACCAACGATGTGTGAATAATGAGGAATTAGTTAATTGCTTTTTCATTGTCACTGGAAAAGGGTGAGTAACATTCAGCTACATCCCACACAAAGCTTGAATGGTGTTTATCCCACAGCTCTTCAGAATTAGTGATTTGAATCTGAACCATTTCTAATAAGGTTTTGTCTTTGTATACCTAACAGGTCTAAAGGGTCTTGTTTTATTTTAAGCCTAAACGTTTGATTTCTTTGTATTTATGCAGTTTACTTTATTTTTACAAATACACATTATTTGAACATTGAATTAAGAACTTTTTTTGTTCCTAATATTGAACCATTTAATAGTTTGCCCTGTAGGCATTTACGAGCACGTCATTTATTGGCTGTCTTAAATTTAATTTGTTTAATACTCCTGAAATTGTTGCTTTTGTATTTATGCCTTCAACTTCACCTCATGTATCCAATTTAAGACTTGTTTGTCTGTCCATTGTCTCAATGGCCCCTTTTTTTGTGCGTCCCCCCCCCCCCCCCTTGTATTTCTGACTGCTCTTGTCTTTGCAGTGATTTTCTATGACTGCTCTTGTCTTTGAATTTTTTTCTAACCCTTTTTTAGTTATTTTTTTGTGTTTATGATTTAATGTCTTCCATACATCTTTCATTTATGTTCTTTGTCTTATTAGCCATTATGTTGTTTAATGGCCCTGTCCCAGTGACTATTTTATGGCCATTCCTATTTTATTAAAACGGTTGTGTTTTGTATTGAAATGTACTGTAAAAATTATTTTGTCTTTACTGTTTGTTTATTTTTATACATCCATGCATTTGTTTTCGTTGAAATGTAAAGTGCATCATAAATAAAATTTATTATTATTATTATTATTATTATTATTATTATTATTCATTTAGTGGCTGTCTTATATGCCCTTTTCTGCTTTGTGATTTTTCTCTACGTCCTTGTGCCCATTTGTATTTGTTAACTTTCAATCCTGCACCCCAACAGTCCATCAACTACAGGTGTCTTCGGCTCTGCCTAGGTCCCCGCCTCTAATGGCTCCATCTGAGTGGGTTTCCCCCTGGTTCCATCTGGTCCATTCACCAAAGGTCCATCTATCCATTCATCGACTGTGCCTTGGCCCTCCATCCTGGTGATCCTGCTGGGGCTTTCGGCCATGTTCTCGCTTACTGTTCATTCCGTGATCTCCTCCGTGGTTGTTCCCTCTGTCAGCACCCGCCTTGGTCACACCTTTCTCCAGCTCCACATCTTTGAGCCACCACTCATCCTCTTTTGCCTCTATATTCATATCACTTTCATCTTTTTTGTACAGTTTTGTATTCCTGTTTAAATAACTCATGCTCCTTTATTTGTCCCTTTTGTATAGATAGTAATGTTTTGTGTTTATGCTGTTGACTGATTGTATTGTATTTTTCATTTATTGTAAAAGGGTTTAACAATTTATATATATATATATATAAAAATTAAATGTACTCATTTTGTGTGTTTTAATTTTGGGGTAGAGTCCCAGGGGTAGAGTCCCAGGGGTAGAGTCCAGGGGTAGAGTCCCAGGGGTAGAGTCCCAGGGTAGAGTCCCAGGGGTAGAGTCCCAGGGGTAGAGTCCCAGGGGTAGAGTCCCAGGGGTAGAGTCCCAGGGGTAGAGTCCCAGGGGTAGAGTCCCAGGGGTAGAGTCCCAGGGGTAGAGTCCCA
>CM038627.1:7500-25000 GCA_021554675.1 Leuciscus idus
ACCCCTGGGACTCTACCCCTGGGACTCCTACCCCTGGGACTCTACCCCTGGGACTCTACCCCTGGGACTCTACCCCTGGGACTCTACCCCTGGGACTCTACCCCTGGGACTCTACCCCTGGGACTCTACCCCTGGGACTCTACCCCTGGGACTCTACCCCTGGGACTCTACCCCTGGGACTCTACCCCTGGGACTCTACCCCTGGGACTCTACCCCTGGGACTCTACCCCTGGGACTCTACCCCTGGGACTCTACCCCTGGGACTCTACCCCTGGGACTCTACCCCTGGGACTCTACCCCTGGGACTCTACCCCTGGACTCTACCCTGGGACTCTACCCCTGGGACTCTACCCTGGGACTCTACCCCTGGGACTCTACCCCTGGGACTCTACCCTGGGACTCTACCCCTGGGACTCTACCCCTGGGACTCTACCCCTGGGACTCTACCCCTGGGACTCTACCCCTGGGACTCTACCCCTGGGACTCTACCCCTGGGACTCTACCCCTGGGACTCTACCCCTGGGACTCTACCCCTGGGACTCTACCCCTGGGACTCTACCCCTGGGACTCTACCCCTGGGACTCTACCCCTGGGACTCTACCCCTGGGACTCTACCCCTGGGACTCTACCCTGGGACTCTACCCCTGGGACTCTACCCCTGGGACTCTACCCCTGGGACTCTACCCCTGGGACTCTACCCCTGGGACTCTACCCCTGGGACTCTACCCCTGGGACTCTACCCCTGGGACTCTACCCCTGGGACTCTACCCCTGGGACTCTACCCCTGGGACTCTACCCCTGGGACTCTACCCCTGGGACTCTACCCCTGGGACTCTACCCCTGGGACTCTACCCCTGGGACTCTACCCCTGGGACTCTACCCCTGGGACTCTACCCCTGGGACTCTACCCCTGGGACTCTACCCCTGGGACTCTACCCCTGGGACTCTACCCCTGGGACTCTACCCCTGGGACTCTACCCCTGGGACTCTACCCCTGGGACTCTACCCCTGGGACTCTACCCCTGGGACTCTACCCCTGGGACTCTACCCCTGGGACTCTACCCCTGGGACTCTACCCCTGGGACTCTACCCCTGGGACTCTACCCCTGGGACTCTACCCCTGGGACTCTACCCCTGGGACTCTACCCCTGGGACTCTACCCCTGGGACTCTACCCTGGGACTCTACCCTGGGACTCTACCCCTGGGACTCTACCCCTGGGACTCTACCCCTGGGACTCTACCCTGGGACTCTACCCCTGGGACTCTACCCCTGGGACTCTACCCTGGGACTCTACCCCTGGGACTCTACCCTGGGACTCTACCCCTGGGACTCTACCCCTGGGACCTCTACCCCTGGGACTCTACCCCTGGGACTCTACCCCTGGGACTCTACCCCTGGGACTCTACCCCTGGGACTCTACCCCTGGGACTCTACCCCTGGGACTCTACCCCTGGGACTCTACCCCTGGGACTCTACCCCTGGGACTCTACCCCTGGGACTCTACCCCTGGGACTCTACCCCTGGGACTCTACCCCTGGGACTCTACCCCTGGGACTCTACCCTGGGACTCTACCCCTGGGACTCTACCCCTGGGACTCTACCCCTGGGACTCTACCCCTGGGACTCTACCCCTGGGACTCTACCCCTGGGACTCTACCCCTGGGACTCTACCCCTGGGACTCTACCCCTGGGACTCTACCCCTGGGACTCTACCCCTGGGACTCTACCCCTGGGACTCTACCCCTGGGACTCTACCCCTGGGACTCTACCCCTGGGACTCTACCCCTGGGACTCTACCCCTGGGACTCTACCCCTGGGACTCTACCCCTGGGACTCTACCCCTGGGACTCTACCCCTGGGACTCTACCCCTGGGACTCTACCCCTGGGACTCTACCCCTGGGACTCTACCCCTGGGACTCTACCCCTGGGACTCTACCCCTGGGACTCTACCCCTGGGACTCTACCCCTGGGACTCTACCCCTGGGACTCTACCCCTGGGACTCTACCCCTGGGACTCTACCCCTGGGACTCTACCCCTGGGACTCTACCCCTGGGACTCTACCCTGGACTCTACCCCTGGGACTCTACCCCTGGGACTCTACCCCTGGGACTCTACCCCTGGGACTCTACCCCTGGGACTCTACCCTGGGACTCTACCCCTGGGACTCTACCCCTGGGACTCTACCCCTGGGACTCTACCCCTGGGACTCTACCCCTGGGACTCTACCCCTGGGACTCTACCCCTGGGACTCTACCCTGGGACTCTACCCCTGGGACTCTACCCCTGGGACTCTACCCCTGGGACTCTACCCCTGGGACTCTACCCCTGGGACTCTACCCCTGGGACTCTACCCCTGGGACTCTACCCCTGGGACTCTACCCCTGGGACTCTACCCCTGGGACTCTACCCCTGGGACTCTACCCCTGGGACTCTACCCCTGGGACTCTACCCCTGGGACTCTACCCCTGGGACTCTACCCTGGGACTCTACCCCTGGGACTCTACCCCTGGGACTCTACCCCTGGGACTCTACCCCTGGGACTCTACCCCTGGGACTCTACCCCTGGGACTCTACCCCTGGGACTCTACCCCTGGGACTCTACCCCTGGGACTCTACCCCTGGGACTCTACCCCTGGGACTCTACCCCTGGGACTCTACCCCTGGGACTCTACCCCTGGGACTCTACCCCTGGGACTCTACCCCTGGGACTCTACCCCTGGGACTCTACCCCTGGGACTCTACCCCTGGGACTCTACCCCTGGGACTCTACCCCTGGGACTCTACCCCTGGGACTCTACCCCTGGGACTCTACCCCTGGGACTCTACCCCTGGGACTCTACCCCTGGGACTCTACCCCTGGGACTCTACCCCTGGGACTCTACCCCTGGGACTCTACCCCTGGGACTCATACATTAAATACATTACAAGTCATTCAACAGCATTAATACAAAACATTAACATCTATACAAAAGGATCAAAAAATGAGCATGAAGTTACACTTAAATTGCAATATGTATACAAAACTGTACAAAGTGAAAACAACCAAAAAGTTGAAAATAGTATGAATACAGAGGCAAAAGAGGATGAGTGGCAGCTTGACGATGTGGAGCTGGAGAGAGTTGTGACCAAGGCGGGTTGTGATAGAGGGAACCACCACGGAGGAGATAACGGAGGGAACAGTGAGGGAGAACATGGCAGGAGGCCCCAACATGCTCACCAGGATGTAGGGCCACGGCACAGTCGATAAAAGGAAAGGTGGACCTTTGATAAATGGGCCAGGCAGAACCCCTGGGACAACCAACACAGATGGAGCCATTAGAGGTAGGGGCCTAGGTAGAGCCGCAGACCCAAGGCAAGACCACAGAACTGGAGGGCAAAGGCAGAACCATAGGGGTGGAGGTACAAGGCATAGCCGTAGGATCGGAAGTCTATGGTGCAAACAGGGTGATAACTGACTAAGGTGGAGTCAGAGGGACGAGGGAGCCCGATACAGCTTGAGGGATAACTGCCCATGGTGGAGCTGATTGGTCGACAGAGTGAAAGTTAACTCCAGGGCTTGGCACAAAGACAGAGGACCAATACCTAGGCGGAGCTGGTAATCTGGTAATCTGGAAGCCAAAGGCGGACCCAAGATGCAAAAGGTGGCCAATGAAGGATGAGCCAGCGGACACAGGCCCCATTAACTAGATGGCATGGGTAGAGGAGTTGGGAGAAGGACCATCAATGAGAGGCTTCATGCTGAGTGGGAAGGACATCAGACTGGACTGTCTAAACAGCTGGAGAGACCAGCCAACACTGGATAATGGGAACACAAAAACCAAAACAGAATATAAACTTGACAAAGTACTTTAAAGTAATTTTGGGGGGGGGGGAAGGGTTAGGATTTTACAAATACGCTATTACCAATTACACAAAGTGGCATATGGCCACAAATACAATCATTAAAAAGGGTAGAAATAAAAGGTTAACAAAGGCTTTAAAAAAAAAACAGAACATCGAAACAGAAATATGGACCATAAACCAAGTACAAAAAGACTTTAAAATGAAAACAAACAAAACAATGTGTAACAAAATACAAGACGAGTTTACAACTTCCATAAAGCTTTACAATATAAGAAGGGGCAAACAATGGCATAAAAAGGCAGACAGACAATGCAAGAAACAAGTGAAATGTATATAATAACAAAAAAAACTACGTCATTAAAAAACATTAAAAGCAAAAATTTTAATAAAGACCTAAATATACCATAAATGCAAAGACACAGACAAAAAGGGTCATAAAATAGAAAGGATGAATACAAAAAGGGACAAAGACAAAACTTAATCTTAAATGAAACAAGAGGCGAAGCCATAAATACAAAAAGCTAATTAGTACAATATAAATAAATAAAAAAAAAACCTTAAGAAAAAAAAAAAAAGTCAAACACAAGTCCCACCCACCAGAGTCCAACTGTTGAACAATTAAAAAAAAGTTCTCCGCATTCATGAAAGATCATGAAAATGAATGAAGTACCCAGTGAACACGATAGCCATTCCATCAAGGGAGAGAAATATATATATATATATATATATATATATATATATAATTTTATTTTTATTTTTTTTTTTATTTTTTTTTAAACAGACTAAATGAAATTGCAGCATCAGACACAAATAAAAATTGGCACAATAGCATAGAGAAACATCCCAAAACAGGAAAAGGGCATAGTAAGACAGCCACTAATGCTAACATACAAAAAGGCAGTCAGAGAATAAAAACAAGTGCATACATTCACAAAATACACAATGGGACAGGGCCACAAAACAGCAAAATGGCTAATAAGGCAAGGAGCATAAATTAAAGATGTATGAAAGACATTAAATAAAACAAAAAACAAAACAAAAATAGGCTTAGAAAAAAAATGCAAAGACAAGAGCAGTCATAAATACACATGCAAAGACAAGAGATAGGAATATAATAAATACAAAGATGGGAAGATGCACAAATACAAAAGGGCCAAAAGGCATTAAGGTCGTGAAGATTTGCAGTAACTGCTTGCGGAAAAGGAACATGGTATTCTTGTACAAGTACACGCACCCTCTCAACAGTAACATTTGTTTAAGAAGTTGGAGATATTGAATTTCAGCCCATAAAAATGCAAGCCCTTAAAATTTTATTTATTAAAATGCAAGCACGATTAATGCAATGCATTTTTTTTTTTTTTTTTACAATTAGTGTAATTCGGCCAGCTTTTTTGTTTCAAACACGTCAATAATTTTCTTCTATACATGCATAAGGAAATACAACAGGCAATGTAATAATACTAAGAAGTCAAAACAAAAGGTAGGGCTATGAAATGATAAATCGTGATTAATCGCATCCAAAATAAAAGTTTGTTTACATAATATTAAAGTTAGGGTTGTACTGTTTATAATTACTTTGTATCAGTTCAGTTTATTTATTTTTTGTCATTGTTACAGGATAACAACGAAATGTTGTTAGAGCAAAAACAGACAGGCATAGTTTTAAGTTGTTCACCCATTTGCCTTATATTGATAAGGCAAATGGGTGAACAACTTAAAACTATATGAAGAGTTCAGATGCAAAAGCCTCTAAATGCCATCTGAAATTTTCTTATAGAATGATAATTTATAAGAAATTAAATTAAATATTAAATTAACCCCATAAATTAAATTAACCATGACTTTGTACCTAATTTAACCCCCCATAAATACCCCTAGAAAAACCCATAAAGTGCTATGTCCAGTAAAGTGCATGGTGCAATTAATAAATCTAATAGAGGTAAGGTTGTTGGAGTGTTTTTGCAGCAATGTATATATAAATACACACCCATGCATATATCCAGGTCTCAGTAAATCCAGTTTAACAGAGCGCAGCTACAGCTGGAAGTTATCTTTGGGACTCTGAAACAACCAGAAAGCTGAAAACAGTGTGAGGTGCATTAGGACAGGTTTAATAGAACATCAAGTGCAGAGAATGATCAAAGGAGGCATAAAAACAAACACAGATCTGCCATTTCTAGATTTCTCCCTTTGATAAGATTACAAGGACTTAAACTGGTTGACAAATTTCAAATGTGCCAATTTAACTTGCTATACATAGCATAACTTGCATCAAAACATTTACTAACTTTGTTTTCACCAATTTCAGCTCGTACAATTTCCGGGAAAACATTAGCCAGGATGCCTAACAGAGGACAATTTAACCCATTCTGATTCAACACTGTCCAAAAATGACTTTTATGTATTTAAATTAAAACATTGTCACAAATTTAATTTCTGTTTAATGGTTTAAGTCAATAAAGGATGTCCTCGTAAATGCCTACTGGGCAAACTATTAAATAGTTCAATATTAAGAACAAATAAGTTCTTAATTTCAATGTTCAAATACTTTAGTGAATCCTAATCCAAAGGAATGAAATGTTTAGGCTTAAAAATAAAACAAGTCTCTTTAACCTGTTAGGTACACAAAGATAAAAGTCCTTATTAGAAATGGTTCAGATTCAAACTAATTCTGAAGAGCTGTGGGATAAACACCATTCAAACTTTGTGTGGGATGTACTCACCCTTTTCCAGTAGCAATGAAAAAGAAATTAACCAGTTCCTCAGATTCACACATCGTTGGTGTATAAAACAAGCCACAATTACACTAATAATAAAAAATAAAAAACAGTGAAGACCATAGAAACACAAAAACAGAAAAATAGACAAACACAATATATGCCAAACCTGGACAGTTCCTATCCTCAGACAGTGTGTCTTCAATCTCTTGATGAAGCTCCTCACAGTCCTCAATGAAATAACTCTTGATCGGGTCATTACATTTAAGTAGTGATGGGATGGTTGGTACCGGGACTCCGATGCGGTTTTAAAAGCACTATTGTATCACACACTGTACAGATGCTTGTATCGAAATGACAATACCACGTGATTGATGACGTTAGAAGCGTCGAACGTCATGCAGTGTTGGATGGTCGGGACAGCTGGTTAGAGAAAAACACTACACTTCCCTATGACAAATTATATTTCTTAAAAACAGAACACCCAAAATATTTTTCTCAATTACTTTATGATATCATTGATCAATATGTGAATCCATTGACCAGGCTACACATCACACTGTCATGGAACAGAAGGACTCACACAGGTAAAGTGGATAACAGCAGAAATATTATATCACAGCGATGGAAGCGGGTGAGCAACTGAAGAATGTAGAGAACTGGATGGATCAGGAAGTTAAAGAGTCTTATCTGATGTAGGTTCTGGAAGACTGAAGACTGAAGACTGAAGACTGAAGACTGAAGACTGAAGACTGAAGACTGAAGACTGAAGACTGAAGACTGAAGACTGAAGACTGAAGACTTCTCAAAGGAAAGGAATCAGGAAGAGTTCTCTGAGGGAACAACGAGACCAGACAATGGTGAACTGCAGAGGGAAGAGTTAAAGAGTGCTGGATGATGATCAGTGAAGATTGGTGACAGGTGACGGTGATCTGTGATTGGGAAGTGCATGCAGGTGAGGGCCAGGGAGGATGATGGGAAATGTAGTGAGGAGGTGGTGACTAGCTGGAAACCATGACACACACGAATTGTGGCCTCATTGGCACACATTAATTTGCTGTGGGATAAACGTCATACGAGCTCTGTGTGGGATGTAGCTGACTTTTACTCACCCTTCTCCAGTGACAATGAAAAAGCAATTAACCAATTCCTCAGATTCACACATCGATGGTGTATTAAACAAGCCACAATTAGACTAACAGGAAAAATAAAAAAAAACATAAACCAGTGAAGACTATAGAAACACAAGAACAGAAAAATAGACAAACACCATATAATATTTACCAAACTGGAGGGCTGTTCCATAAACAATACTAAAATACAAGCCAGGCTTATTTTGGTTAGTCAGACTCACAGTCGTTGATTCCGTTTCATAAAACAAACTTAAAATAGTTCAAACTCAGTTACTCTGGCACCTTATGTTGGGAAACTAACCAGAGGGTTGTTCCATAAAAGACGCTTAGAAAAGCGGGGATTAAACTCCAAAACCGGACTTGAATGAGCCTAACAAATAAGTTGGGGCTAAAGTGGTTCCATAAAAGGTAATTGAAGTTCACGCAATCTTACTAATTTGATCCAGGTTTATCTAGTCTAGATAATTGCGTGTGCACGCGTTTCTGAAGCAGCCCTAGAGGTCGATCGTGGATCGAATCGATCCACCATCAAACAGCGTATATTTTGTGCTGTTTTTTGCGTTTGTTACATGTTTTGTTTTTTTCTCAGTGCAAAACTTACATTTTACAGTTATATTCTCCATCTGTAAATGTTAGAAAGTCGTGCAAATGTTTCCATTTTGCTGCTAATCTTCATATTGAACGAGCGCTGCTGCGCGCCAAATAGGAGCACAATAATTCTGACTAAAATATACATTTTGCTTGGAAAATTATTATGCGATATTTTATAACACCAGAAATATCTTCTAATTATAATAATTTATCTTTAGGATGTTGGATAAGTTGCAATGAACTTCTAGCTCATTACACTCATATATTTTATACTTCTAATAAAAAAATTGAACAGAAGTAGCCTAATTCAGGGAAGATGTTTTTAAGAAACTAAATATATAAAGATACAAAATATAGTTTTGGGTATAGGACCTATGCTACTTAATAAAGATGACGTATACTTATTTAGAATGCTGAGAATTACAGCTTTTAATGCAATAATCCCCAGTTTTAAATGAGTGGTTAGATTTAGTTTCTAAAGTACATTATGGAGAGGATAACATGAAATTAAGAGCAAATGTATACATTTTGAAAAGATATGGGCAGCTCTAAAATCAAAGAATATTAGCCTACATTAACTACATTTTTATATAACCCTCCCTCCCTTTTAATTCTAGTTATTTGTTATTTTATTTATTTACTTATTTAATATTTAATATTTGATATTTAAATAATATTACTTGAATAACTATTAGGAATTATGTGTCATTATAAGAGTTTGATATAAATATGTGAATGTTAAATTTCTATTTATTTATTTTTATTTATTTATTTTTTGTCTTTTTCCCCTTAAATCATATGTAAAAGTGTCTAACTATGTACTTTTTGGTTATTGTTCTAATTATGTGTTTTTTAGGCTATGTGTTGGTGGGTATTATCACAAAAGAAAAAAAGTAGAAGGAAAAATAAGAAATATTTATTGGGGGGAAATATGATGTCTTTAAAGGAACTGTCCATTTGTATAATTGTGTTAAATGTGTTTGAATTGAAAGACACATAAAGTACATAATATATAAATATAAATATATGCTAAAATATTTGTTATTTGGACATTAGATGTGCCTTATTTAAACCTACAAGTGTATTTTTATGATAACAATAACTGTAAAGGGACTATTGTAATGGGGTAAATCAAATGTAGGCTAATCTACTGTCAATTACTAAGCTCAGATTCATCTTACCAGTTAAAATTTATATACTGTGCTTTTGTAATTATTTATTTTTCATTGTGTGATTTTAACTTCTGCTTTAAAAAGTTTTTTTTTTTTTTTAGATTGTGTTCTAATGTTCTTCTAATCATCATAAACATGTACTACAGCTGCCAAACAAAACCAGAGAGAAATGTATTCATAAATCTTTAAAACAATCTAATTACATTCACAAAACATTCAGCCAGTAAAAAAAGAAAACCTATATATATATATATATATAGAAAATTGGTTAGGAGTCAAAACATCAATCAAAATTTTTTTCAAAACATAAATATCAACAATCGGAAATAACTTAAATTGGAACGTAAAGTCCACACTAGAGGCTTATAACTACTAACTAGTTTGTAACTAACTCTGTACTTTATTTCGTTGCAGCATTTGTTCATAAGACAGAATGTTGCTAGTCGTAAGCTCTCCGTAAAGTAATGCGTAGTCACATAATATAATGTTTAGCCTTGATGCTCCAATAGCAGCCTTCTAATGCGTGAGCAGAGGTTGTGTCGAAATGACGTGAATTTCAGTTTATCCTTCATTCTTACTTCTTTTGCCTCACGTTACTAACGGTAAAAATAAGTTTCCATTAAATACAACACTTGATCATGAATAACATAAGTGTTTTTATGTGTAAATAACATTCAGAAACTGTATTTGAAATGAAATAAGGATCAATAAATAAATATTGATACAAAAAACATAAGAAATGACGTTTATTGATTATGACTGATATTTGACATGCACAACATGGACCGATGCGCACAGCGGCGCGCTGTTTAGGACGGGTTCGTGTTGAAGAGCCGCTAACAAAGTAATCTTTTCACATAGTGTTCTCTCTCTTAAAATGTAAGCGAGTGTAAATATCAGCATTATCATATGTGTGTAAAGAACTGAAGTCTGTCAGGTAAAAGAAGAGCTTATTGATGCAGTTCAGTCTGATATTCTATTCCAACCGTTACTCCTGATCAGAGGCTGTCGTAAATATTGAGTTTATACGTAGAGTTACGCTTTGTGCAACGCAAAAATATTTAGAAGTGTGTAAGTCGTAACTTAGTGTCCATTTACGTCAAAACTAGGCTAAGTTATGCACAGCTGGTCCAACCAGCCATTTAGGAAACAGTGTCACCTAGTGGCAGGTCAAGCTTATAGCAGCGGTTAGGGTTAGGGTTAGGGTTAGGGTTAGAGCGCCGTTAAACCAGATAAACCAGATAAACCGATAAACCAGAGCGCCGTTGTTTTAAAGCCTGACAACGCTAAAAGTTTAAATTTTCTGGTAGAATGATTTAAATATTGAAGTGTAGCAATAAATAATAATAATAATAAAAACAGACTTTTCTGAGGTAGTATAATACTCTAATTATTTTATGCTGTTTATATAGCAGAATATATGATGGTCAATCACCTTTATTTATGTAGCGCTTTTTACAATACAGATTTTTTGTTTTCAAAGCAGCTTTACAGTGATAGTGTGTTTGCACATGGATTCCAACATTCTAACACGCAAAGTAAAACATTCATGTGAAAGTGGAGCTTTCATTTTTATTGATCGTGTGTTTCTCTTAAAACAGGCACGGAGATTCATGAGAAATTGCGTTGTGGATAAATCAGCATGATCAAAAACTTGCACGGCCATATTTTTCCTTAAAATAACTAGTAAATAATGTGAATAAAGGGATTAATTTGACTATTTCAGATGGCCGTCGGGCAGGCCGGTTATGCACTTTGGAAGCCTGACTGGAAAACACACCGGGACATCGGGATAGGGATTTAGCGAGCCCTGAAAGCAATTGCAATTTAAATTCAGAAACAGCGAAAGAAACAGCATTCTTTAGTACTTCAGTAAACCACAACCTTATACCAGCACTAATATACTTTTCATATTTAAAAAAATATATATATATATTTTGCATTTGACGTAGCTACTCTAGCTTATTTACTAGTGTAGATTTGACTAAACCTGGCATTATGTAGGCTACTATGAATTTATCTTTGGCTAATAATATATTTTCAAACAATGGTTTGACTGTATGCTTTCAAAGAAGGAAATTCCAAAATTGTTATATGAATTTTTGAACAAATTTAATTTCACTTATTCATATTTGCTCAGTGAGAAAGAACGGGGTTTAGTTTTAGTTTAGGTGTCGCGTATTCTATGCCATTGGTGAATGTGTGTGTGTGTCTAATTGTCTAAGTAACTATTTGTAAACAAAAATAAGCTAAAGAACTTGAAGACAGAGTCAAGTCAAGTCATCTTAATTTATACAGTGCTTTTGACAACGTAGATTGTTCCAAAGTGGCTTTACAGAGATACAAGGATAGTTTAAAGTGAGCGCGTTTCGTAATCCAGACATGTTTTGGACCCCTCGGCTCGCCGTAGCTGTCAGGTTGCAGTATGTTGTTAAAGTTCAGTCGTTCGCAGCATTGGAAATAATATTCATTCTTATTCTTCTACGGTAATGATCGCACTGTTTTACATTTTACTTCACAGCAAACGCTTAAACACATGCAGTGTGTTCCGATTCAGGCACTTTTTGATCTGACGGAAACTATGAATCTATAGCATGCTAACAGCTAGCCTATCAATAACACTTATTTCACATATGCAAACTAAAATAATATCTCAATATAACCTAACATACTCATATTTTAAGCGTTTAACAGCGTTAATCTTGCGTTTATAATGTTGTGTCCTGTGTTTGTTTTTAGTATTTAGATGTTCGGCGACATTTTAGTGTCTAATCTTCATTTCGGAGTGTTTTTGACTTCGCAGAAATACAGCAAGTCGAGTTCTGTTTGTGAAATAACCAGTGCAGCATATACTCATACTTTACCAGCTCAGTACTGGAAACGGAGTATATAAGTTGTATCAAAATATAAAGTTAGTGAGATATAAGAAATGGCTGTTAATAAAAGTGTAAATATTATACATCAGAGAGTGTTTAAATGTGAATTCATGAGCATGAGTAAACATTTATGTATGACTTGTGCAATAAATAAATAAATAAATAAATAAATAATGTTTGTTTGTTTGTGTGTTTCTGTAGTGAAGCTGCTTGTAGAGCATCATGGGAAACACCAGTGAGCGTGTGTCTGACCGGCACGGGGCGAAGACCCAGCGCTCAGACAGTGGAGGACACAAAGACCTGGAGCCCGGGAAGATGATGGACAGCACAGACGACCCCAATATTTTCAACACACACGGGCCAGAATCTAAAGTAAGCCAGAACACACAGTGACATCCAGTCATTTTATAAACACACAGAACTCCGGCTTGAAGCTTAAAGGGCTCATATACATGTGATCAGTGTGCCTGAACTTTATTAGTGTTTAAATATAAAGAGTGAGCAGATGTTCCTGCATGAGCTGGTGTGTGTCAGAGCACTGAATCATACGTGTTCTTTAGGCCGCGGGAGAGAAGGACTTCGCTCCAGATTTAGATGATATGGTGAAGACGTGTTCTCAGGCTCGACCCACTGTGATCCGCTGGGCTGGAGGAGGGAGAGAGGTCTACATCACCGGCTCCTTCAACAACTGGAGCTGCAAGATCCCGCTCAATAAGAGGTGTCTGTGCGCAAACCGTCGAGATGAACAGAAGCTCGCTCATTGTTATTTCATGAATTTACCAACCTTTTTTCTCTGTGTTTTTGAAGCCATAATGATTTTGTAGCCATCTTGGACCTGCCTGAGGGCGAACATCAGTACAAGTTCTTCGTTGATGGTCAGTGGCTTCATGACCCGTCTGAGGTGAGTATAACCCGCCGTCACATGACTAATGAACATAGCGTCTGTCTTAGTTAGGGACACTTAATATTTATCAATATTACTGATCTCCTGCACTGACAGCATTATATGAGAACTGAACTGAGCTGGACGATGACATCTCAGTTTTCTCAAGAGCGGATATATATATAAATGAACTAATTAATAACTTTTTTACAACAAAAATTAACCATCACTGAACTTCCTTAAGCTGGACTGATGCTATTTTCTTCTAGAAACAAGGAGGGAGAGAGAGAGAGACAGAGGGAGAGAGAGAGGGAGAGAGAGAGGGAGAGAGAGAGGGAGAGAGAGAGGGAGAGAGAGAGACAGAGAGAGAGAGAGAGAGAGAGAGAGAGACAGAGGGAGAGAGAATTTTCTGCTAAACAAAAGATGTTGTTCATGCTTCTCTTTCATCCCTTGTGTGTCATGATCATCGTCTTCTACAGAAGATAAAGTCACGCAGGTTTAGAGTTTAATGATGGCCGAATCATGTGTTTTCTCTTCAGCCGGTTGTCACCAGTCAGTTGGGCACCATTAACAATCTGATCCATGTGAAGAAGTCAGACTTCGAGGTGTTTGACGCGCTGCAGGTCGACTCTCTGGAGTGCTCCGATACGTCAGGTACGAGCCAGAGTCAGTGCTATTATAGTAACATCACACTAATGCACATGTGAATATATCATAATCATAGACGCCTCTCAGAAAAGCTGTTCAACAGATAAGATCCAGCGTAGGGTCATTTGTTAATGTGTGTGTGTAGATCTGTCCAGTTCTCCACCTGGGCCGTACAGTCAGGAGGTGTACATGTTCAAACCCGAGGAACGCTTCAAAGCTCCACCTATCCTGCCTCCACACCTTCTGCAAGTCATACTCAACAAGGACACCAACATTTCTGTGAGAACCCTCTCCGTCTGACTAACATGACTGTTTTATTTCAGATATTACCAAAGCGTCAGGAGAAATTTTTTTTTTTTATATTGTTAAAAAATGTAAATGAAAAATAAATATTTAACAAGACATGAAAGATAATTTTTTTAACTTTTAGTTTTCTGTCTGTAATTCAATTCAAATTCAAAAGAGCTATTTATGACGCGACAGAAGTGTTACAAAAGAATAAAGGTTGGACAGAGGAGACCCATTAAACACTAAACCATTGTACCTTAATATAAGGAGGGGGGGGGGGGGGGGGACGCAGCAATGCAGGTTTGACAGGTGGCGTCCCGACAAATATCGCAAGAATCACGACTTGCTTTACGGCACGACGTCACATACATCAACAACAGATGAAGAGCCTCTATGGAAGACACTAGCACACATTTCAGACGTGAATCATGGCAGAGTCGACGAAGAAAAGGAAGAGAGCGGTCGGAAGAGTGCAGAGACGGCTCTGCGTGAGTGGGAATTTACGACAGTAACGTTAAATACAAGCACTCCACAGCGACTCTAGGGGGTGCTGCTTGAGGAAAACAAACTGCATAGTGTGCCTTCAAAGGGGACATGACCTTGATTTTTCAATTATTTTTATATTCCTTGAGGTTCACTTATAATGTTAATAAAAACATATATGCAGAAAAATAATTATTTTCCACTATTCTGAGCCTCTGTCTGAAACTATCAGTTTTTAATGAGCGGCTTCTTTAAGGCTTGTCAGTAAACGCCCAGTTATGATTGGCTAACGTCACTGCATAGGAAACGGTATCAACGCCCACTCACTATTGAAAACATTATCCTTATAAAACCTTGATTTACAGTCGAAGCATTATGAAATAATTGACTACAATTTGTGACGCAGCTGCTGTCAGATCAACACAGTCGCTGCTTCATCGCTCAACAAAAGTCTATTTTCGGACTATGTCTCCGTCATACGCTCCGAACAAACATACAATCCTCCAACGCAATCCAGGATGCCACTAAAATAACCAGTCTGTGTTATATTTCAAGACTGCCTACATTTCTCCACTCTGGCACCTTTAAAGAGCTGATATAATTATAAAAGAGGGTCTACATTAAACAAAAATGACACCACTGTGTTAACAAATACAACTTTTGATTTCAATAATGTAGGCTATTATTAGCCTAAATGTTCAAATTAACATTAACAATGCTGTAGAAGTGCAGTTTATTAATAGTAAATGTTAACTAATGTAGTTAACTAGAGTTTAATAAATGAAACATTATTGTAAAGTGTTACCGAATTGTTATACACCGATTCAGACGTCTCGTGAGTTCAGTGTTGGACAGATGGACAGTTGTTTTAACCATTCATTAAAGTGAGTCGGTTCAAAGGAGGCATTAAAAAAAGAAAAAAGAGATCCCGGCCAGTCTTGGAGGAAGAGAAACAGGAAAAGTGTAACATCTTATATCAAATTTTTAAACCTATTTAATCAGAAACTTCATCCAATGTCATTCATTTGATGAATGCTCAAGTCCGATTTTATATATCCTCGAGTCCGAGTCCAAGTACGAGTCATCAGTCCGCGAGTCCGAGTCAAGTCACGAGTCATCAGTTCGCGAGTCCGAGTCCAAGTACGAGTCATCAGTCCGCGAGTCCAAGTCAAGTCACGAGTCATCCCATCAGTCCGCGAGTCCGAGTCCAAGTACGAGTCATCAGTCCGCGAGTCCGAGTCCAAGCACGAGTCATCAGTCCGCGAGTCCGAGTTCAAGTACGAGTCATCAGTCCGCGAGTCCGAGTCCAAGTACGAGTCATCAGTCCACGAGTCCGAGTCCAAGTACGAGTCATCAGTCCGCGAGTCCGAGTCCAAGTACGAGTCATCAGTCTGCGAGTCCAAGTCATCAGTCCTCGAGTCCGAGTCCAAGTACGAGTCTGAGTCCAAGTCACGAGTCATCAGTTCGCGAGTCCGAGTCCAAGTACGAGTCATCAGTCCGCGAGTCCAAGTCACGAGTCATCAGTCTGCGAGTCCGAGTCAAGTCACGAGTCATCAGTTCGCGAGTCCGAGTCCAAGTACGAGTCATCAGTCCGCGAGTCCGAGTCCAAGTCACGAGTCATCAGTCCGCGAGTCCGAGTCAAGTCACGAGTCATCAGTCCGTGAGTCCGAGTCAAGTCACGAGTCCAGAGAATAGAGTCTCGAGTACTCCATCACTGGTATACTGTATCAGTGTAGACAGCGTCTAGTGTAGAAAGGGTTAAAAGTTTTCTGTGAGAACGGTGTCGTGTTAATAACTAATGATCTTTGCAACGGAAGTGAATCAATCAAAACTAACTTTATCTGGACAATAACTTTATTCTAGATCTGCTGTAAAGCCTAAACAATCTCTGTTACTGTAATCTCCTGTTATCTCTGTAAAGCTGCTGTGAAACGCTCTGTATTGTTAAAGCGCTGTATAAATGAAGGAGACTCGACTTGATGTCTAACTACTGGTCGATGTCTTGCTCTGGAGGTGGGCATATGCAAATGTATCTGCTCATGTGACGTCACAGGTCATAATTAGCTGTTTTTGGAGCTTGATTATTAAATGCTCTCTTTAAAGCTCAGACTTGCTGGATGAGTTAATAGTACTAAACATCTTATGTCAAAAGATCAAGGTAAATTTGATTTCTTATGTCATGACCCCTTTAATAAAATAAGAAATGGCCAGTTCAAACAGAATACTTTTTTTGCAATCTACTACACTGCTTTTCCATTGTTTTTCTGTGCAAACATTTGCTGGACGTACATCTTTTGCAGTGTCTCACACGAGTGTCAATTTAAAAATTTTCATTCCTGCTTCTCGCCGTTTTAAATGCAAAACATCAGTCCATGGCAGTCCAGTTAGTTAAATGATTGTCTTTTTGTGTGTAGATCCTTTGGTTTGGCACGAGGGTGTCGTTGTGCTGAGGATGAATGGTTTAGTTTTTAACTGTGTTTTGTGTGTTTCAGTGTGACCCTGCCTTGCTGCCAGAACCCAACCATGTGATGCTGAATCATCTGTACGCACTCTCGATAAAGGTACAGTATACACCTGCTATCAAACATACTCTCATATAATGGTCAATAATGAACAGATTATTTTCTGTCTCAGGATGGTGTGATGGTTCTCAGTGCAACTCACCGTTACAAGAAGAAATATGTGACGTCTCTTCTGTACAAGCCTATTTAATGAGCTCTGGATGCACATCATCTACAGTCTGAGATTGCACTATTAACCCGCGATACGTACAGCGGATCTGTCAACAGTAGTGTGTGTGTGTGTGTGTGAGAGCATGTCTTATATCTCCTGTCATCACAGGGACATCTGAGCTTCTGATGT
>CM038627.1:32500-42500 GCA_021554675.1 Leuciscus idus
ACACACACACACACACACCGTTAGTCTCCTCCATCTCTGAGTATGGCGAGTACAGAGGCCCGGCTGGAAACGGACCCACATCTCTGACAGGAGGAGAAGGAGACGGGTCTGTGGAACATGGCAGAGTGGTTAGTACAAAACACACACACAAAAACCATCACGTCCATCACAACTAAAGTTTATTGGCAAAATGGTTCTTTACAAAGATAACAGCAGCTACAAACAGGTTTTTAAAGATAATGCTCAATATTTTCAAGCATGACCCACTCCGAGCGGGATTCGAATCATGGTCTCCGGTGTGGGAGGCAGGCGCTCTAACAAGGAGGATAAAGACCACTACCATCAGCCGCTAGAGCGGCTCGAGATCAGGGGAGTGAGGTTTACACTCCTCCTTTTTGGCTTAGGAGAACATCAGACCATTGGCTGCTGATTGATTGCTCCTGACTGCCTTGCTGCTGGTTTGTGTCTGTAAGCTCCATATAGGGTTATGATGAATGATATTCATTCATTGCTATAGGAGAGGAACAATTTTCTAAACTCGTTAAATCATCTAAATCAACAACATGTATGTTAGACCCTATACGACTAAGCTACTGAAAGAGATGCTTCCAGAGGTCACA
The DNA here is from genome assembly GCA_021554675.1 of Leuciscus idus. NCBI lineage: Eukaryota > Metazoa > Chordata > Actinopteri > Cypriniformes > Leuciscidae > Leuciscus > Leuciscus idus. The sequence continues at coordinate 33,121 of CM038627.1, forward strand.
GATCCTCTTCTTAATATCATTAATTCATCTTTGTCACTAGGATACGTACCAACAACTTTTAAGCTGGCTATGATTAAACCGCTTGTTAAAAAAACACAACTTGATCGTACAGAATTAGTCAATTACAGGCCGATCTCAAATCTACCTTTTCTGTCAAAGATACTAGAAAAGGCGGTATCTTCACCACTTTGTTCCTTTTTAGAAAGAAATTATATCTGTGAGGATTTCCAGTCAGGATTTAGACCGTACCATAGTACTAAGACAGCTCTCATTAGAGTCACAAATGATTTGCTCTTATCATCCGATCGTGGTTGTATCTCTCTATTGGTGTTACTCGATCTTAGTGCTGCATTTGACACTATTGACCACAACATTTTTTAAATAGACTCGAAAATGATGTTGGCATTAGTGGAATTGCATTAGCATGGTTTAAATCAAACTTATCTGACCGTTATCAGTTTGTAGCAGTAAATGAAGAGATGTCTAATCGATCACAAGTTCAGTATGGCGTACCACAAGGCTCAGTACTAGGAACGTTGCTGTTCACTCTGTACATGCTACCCTTGGGAGATATCATTAGGAAGCATGTGTGGTAGATTTTTCCCTAAACCTAACTATCTGGGGCGTCTCCAAATCGACACCCAATTGATCTTATTACCTGAGGCATCTCCCCCCCCCAAATCGACACCAATACCTTTATCTGGGGCGTCTACAAATCGACATCCAATAACTTTATACTCTAGCTCTTGCGTCTTCAGTCGACAACTGGCCGAGTTTCTAACTTGCTTCCCTAAACTAGCTTCCTTCCTAAACTAGCTTCCTGCGCAGGAATAATCGACAAACATACTCAAGCAAATGTCCTTTAAATTCTTTAATCACGGCCAGGAGATTTTCCCGAGCAGTTCTCAGGGAATCTCTCCCAAGAAGCAAGGCCGGAGGATCTCAGACAAATTCCATTGAGAATCCCACCGTAAAACAAGGATACAACAGTTTTTATAGAATCGAGAAAACAAATAAGACTAACATGTCACCTTCAATATGATTGGTTCAATTGGTTCAAAAGCCTCAACATTTTTCCTCTGTCACTGGCACAAGCAAACTCTGTTTTTGTGATTACTTATCACAAGGTTTGAGAACTAGTCATCTGTCTAGTTTCACTTCCCCTATTTGTTATTTATACACACACACATACACACTCAAAGTCACAAGTTTTCCCCAAAGAGTTTGGAAACATTTAAAAGCATATGAATTAGGGATGAGGCCGATCCGATCCAGTATAGGTATCGGGATCCGATACCAGCGTAATTCACGTATCGGATTTTCCCGATCCAACCTGCGGAGATATCCGATATCCATGAGTAATGTCTGCGCTTTAACGTTGTCTGCTGAAATGACTCCAAAAGTGATTCCCGCCGGCTAGTCTGCTAGCTGGCTGCAAACTGCGGAATAGATTTCCTAAATGGAGGCGCGGCTCAATGAGACAGAGTTATGAGACACGCTCCAGCTCAGGAAATCCATTCCGCAGTTTGCGGCTAGCCAACAACGTCCGCTGTGTGGAAATACTTCACACACTGGAAACACCGCAGAGCAAGACAGCAAAATGCAATGTTTGCGAAGCCGTAATTCAGAGCTCTTTGAAGCTCCCTCGCGTCGTACAACACAACGAACGCAATCAAACATTTACAAAAACACCACGTTACTGTGCGTTCACACCAAACGCGAATAGCGCGTCAAATTCGCATCTAGTTGGACGCTTTAATATTTTGAATCCATTCGCGCGTCCAGAGAAAAATTGACACGCATAAAAAACAAAAGTTTGAAGCAAAATTGACGCGCGTCTGAGGCAAAATCTGCTTGTCTGTTTGCAAGATGCTGATGTTGATCGAGCATTCATCGAGAGAGTTACCGTTACCGCATAGGAACGAGGATCACCCTTCAGATAGAGTGTGTGTAAGATGTTTACACTTGCACTTTTCTTATATTTCAACACTCAAGTATTTGACATTTTGGGAATGTAATAAATATTGACATGACAATAAATTTGAAGCCCTTACAGTTGCATATTTGTTTTCAGAATGGGATTATTCCTGTTTTTCTGACTTCCTTTTCTGACCTTATACTTACCTCAAGTTGCCTTTTGGGATATACATGCATACATACGTACATATCATACTTGCCTGTTGAGAGAAGTTTATTTCAGCATCATATAAAATAAACAATAATGATAATAATAATATTAAAGCAAACACAGCTCTGGTATCGGAATAGTATCGGTATCGGCCGATATCCAAATTCAGGTATCGGGATCGGATCGGAAGTGAAAAAATGTGGATCGGTGCATCCCTAATATGAATGTCATTCCTACAAGAAAAACAAATGTTAGTTGATTAATTAAAGTTGATTAATTAAAATCCATCACACATGGCATTCGTTTTCACTGTTATGCTGATGATACGCAGCTCTATATTTATTCACACCCTGACGAAACTTACCAATTCACAAAATTAACGGAAAGCATAGCTGATATAAAACATTTAATGACTAGTAATTTCCTACTACTTAATTCTGAAAAAACAGAGATTCTAATTATTGGACAAAAAACTTCCTCACGTAATAATCTAGAATACTGTCTAACACTTGATGGCTGCTCTGTCAAGTCCTCGTCGTCGGTTAGGAACCTGGGTGTGTGTGTGTGTGTGGGTGTGTGGGTGTGTGTGGGTGTGCTCTTTGATACCAATCTTTCATTTGAAAGTCACGTGTATCGGTAAAACCACATTTTTCATCTTAAAAATATATCTAAATTACGTCATATGCTCTCAATGAAAAATGCAGAACAATCAGTTAATGTGTTCATGACCTCAAGGCTAGATTATTGTAATGCTCTACTGGGTGGTTGCCCTGCACGCTTAATAAACAAACTACAGCTGGTCCAAAACGCAGCAGCTCGAGTTCTTACCAGAACCAGGAAGTATGACCATATTAGCCCTGTTCTGTCAACACTGCATTGGCTCCCTATTAAACATCGTATACATTTTGAATTATTGCTGATTACTTACAAAGCACTAAATGGTTTAGCTCCGCAGTGCTTGAGCGAGCTCTTAACGCATTATAGTCCTTCACGTTTATTGCAATCTCAAAATTCCGGCCAGTTGATAATACCTAGAATATCAAAATCGACCGCTGGCGGTAGATCCTTCTCCTATTTAGCACCAAAACTTTGGAACAATCTTCTTAACATTGTCCGGGAAGCAGACACACTCTGTCAGTTCAAAGCTAAACTAAAAACACATCTCTTTGACCTAGCATACACATAACACATTATAGACTTCTATAATTCAATGTTAGGCTGCATAGATTAGGTCAGCCGGAACCGGGAACACTCCCCATAAATCCTGATGTACTCGTTACATCATAAGAAGAATGGCGTCTACGCTAATATTAATCTCTCTGTTTATCTGAGGTTTACGGCAGTCCGCCGGATCCAGGCCGTATCCAGATCTGATGAAGGACCTGTGCCTGAACACGACGACAACGCAGCTCCAAAGTGTCAACTAGTCTCTCCCCTGTGAAGGCCTCCTTCCCTTCCCTTTACTTCTGTACAGATAAAACGTTGTCAAAATTGTTCCGGTTCACATGGCTACGCGGAAGCGATAAATTATTCTTTATTATACATTTTTAAGGCCAGACAAGTCATTTGTTGAGGTCAAGTTGTAAAGAAATATTACACGCCAGCGCACATATATATTCAAACGCGCATACCTATAGACTAAACACGTGTATGTGCACGCCGTCAACGTTTTCACAGGTTTGCATTTTTAAAGCTTGCGCAGAGATAAAAAATTAGAATTATTATAATTATACATTTTTTTCAGGGCTTGCACCTTGGAACCTATTTTGGGATTTGCGTTCTCGAGCCGCCAGGCACTGTTTTGTGCGGGTGAGCGGCCGGAGCGCGTTAAGGGTTTTCCGTTGGAATGGTGTCGTGTTATGGTGTAGTGAATCAATCAAAACTAACTTCAGCTGGACAATAACTTTATTCTAGAGCTGCTGTAAAGCCTAAACAATCTTACTGTAATTAAGTTGGCTTGAGAAAGCCAACTTACTGATATTGTACTTAAACTTATTATTATTATTATTACTAAAAATGTATACTCTATCTCCTCCTAGAGCTTTAACATACTCCAAACTCGGCTCAGACACTCAAACTGATCTGACTCGAGTTGCTTTATCTTTTCAGACTGATCGGACTTACGGTTTTCCTACAAATGACGATCAAAACTCGTAAAAACTCCCATTGACTTAACATTGGGGAGTTCTAAAAAATTCAAATCCAAACCGACGTTTTCACACACACACATACACAAAGGGCCTGACACCCCTGCGTTTCTCTCCCTCTCTCTCTCCCTCAGAGGATTTATATTATCGAGCAGCCAATAAGTAATGGCCTAAAATCTTCATAGCAACCACCCAGGACACCCTAGCAACCACCTAGCAACCACCCAGAACACCCTAGCAACCACCCAAAATACCCTAGCAAACTCCATAGTAACCATCTGTGACAACTACCAACCACCTAGTAACACCATATCAACCGCCCTGAATACCATAGCAACCACCCAGAACACCCTAGCAACCACCCAGAACACCCTAGCAACCACCCAAAACACCCTAGCAACCGCCTAGCAACCACCCAAAAGACCCTAGCAACCACCCAAAAGACCCTAGCAACACCATAGCAACCACACAAAACATCCTAGTAACCACCCATAACACCCTAGCAACCGCCTAGCAACCACCCAGAACACCCTAGCAACCACCCAAAACACCCTAGCAACCGCCTAGCAACCACCCAAAAGACCCTAGCAACCACCCAAAATATCCTAGCAACCACCCAAAACACCCTAGCAACCGCCTAGCAACCACCCAAAAGACCCTAGCAACCACCCAAAATACCCTAGCAACACCATAACAACCACCCAGAACACTCTAGTAACCACCCAAAATACCCTAGCAACACCCTAGCAACCACCCAAAACATCCTAGTAACCACCCATAACACCCTAGCAACCGCCTAGCAACCACCCAGAACACCCTAGGAACCACCCAAAACACCCTAGCAACTGCCTAGCAACCACCCAAAAGACCCTAGCAACCACCCAAAATATCCTAGCAACCACCCCAAACACCCTAGCAACCGCCTAGCAACCACCCAAAAGCCCTTAGCAACCACCCAAAATACCCAAGCAACACCATAGCAACCACCCAGAACACTCTAGTAACCACCCAAAATACCCTAGCAACACCCTAGCAACCACCCAAAACATCCTAGTAACCACCCATAACACCCTAGCCACCGCCTAGCAACCACCCAGAACACCCTAGCAACCACCCAAAATATCCTAGCAACCACCCAAAAGACCCTAGCAACCGCCTAGCAACCACCCAAAATACCCTAGCAACCACCCAAAATACCCTAGCAACACCATAGCAACCACCCAGAACATCCTAGTAACCACCCATAACACCCTAGCAACCACCCAGAACACCCTAGCAACCACCCTAAATACCCTAGCAACCACCTAGCAACCACCCAAAATACCCTAGCAACTGCCTAGCAACCACCCAGAATACCTTAGCAACCACCCAAAACAGCCTAGCAACCACCCATAACACCCTAGCAACCGCCTAGCAACCACCCGGAATACCTTAGCAAGCACCTAGCAATCACCCAGGACACTTTAGCAACCCACTAGAAACACCCTAGCAACTTTTTAACTTTAAACTACTTCAAACTTTAAACTACTTTAAACTTCAAACTAATTTAAACTTCAAACTACTTTAAACTAATTTAAACTTCAAACTAATTTAAACTTCAAATGAATTTAAACTTTAAACTAATTTAAACTTTAAACTAATTTAAACTTCAAACTACTTTAAACTAATTTAAACTTCAAACTACTTTAAACTAATTTAAACTTCAAACTAATTTAAACTTTAAACTAATTTAAACTTTAAACTAATTTAAACGTCAAACTACTTTAAACTAATTTAAACTTCAAACTAAATTAAACTTTAAACTAATTTAAACTTCAAATGAATTTAAACTTTAAACTAATTTAAACTTCAAACTACTTTAAACTTCTTCAAACTTTCTGGTCCAAACTTTCTCAAGCCAACTTAAAGTTTGTCTCAAATTTAAACAACCGCCTAGAAACACCAAAATACCTTAGCAACACCATAGCAACCACCCAAAAGACCCTAGCAACCACCCAAAATACCCTAGCAACCGCTTTGCAACCACCCAGAATACCTTAGCAACCGCCTAGCAACACCATAGCAACCACCCAGAATACCCTAGCAACCGCCTAGCAACACCCTAACAACCGCCTAGCAACCACCCAAAATACCATAGCAACCGCCTAGCAACAACATAGCAACCACCCAGAACACCCTAGCAACCGCCTAGCAACCGCTTAGCAACACCATAGCAACCACCCAGAATACCCTAGCAACCGCCTAGCAACACCATAACGACCACCCATAACATCCTTGCATCTGCCTAGCAAAAAACATTCTGGTCCAAACTTTCTCAAGCCAACTTAAAGTTTGTCTCGACGAACTTTCGCATCTAGTTTCCTATTACCACTGTAAAGCTGGTTTGAAACAATCTATATTGTTAAAAGCGCTATATAAAAGAAGATGACTTTCCTTGACTTGACTACACACACAACGACTACTGGCCTACAACAGTTACAAGTGCACATGCCAACAAGTCACATGAGTGTCTGTTTTCTAGTTGTTAAATTACACAAGCAAGACAGCTGAAGTGAAATGAAGACGTCCACAGGTTACCGTGGAGAATCAGTCGTCGGTAAAGCACGTCTCTCAGGGGACTGGCCGGAACGATGGGTGACCGGCGCTGATCGGACGAGTGATCCAGCTTCTGGAGTTGAGCTCGAAGAGAACTGTTCTCCTGTACACTGACCTCCAGCTGGACCCTGAGAGCCCGAACCTCCACCAGCAGCTCTCGCAACTCCACTGACGGGCACGGCACCTCACAAACACACCCTGAGAGAGGTGGGGAGGTGGGGAGAGAGTTGGGCGGGGGGAGGTGGGGAGAGAGTTGGGCGGGGGGGGGGGGGGGGGGCATGGCTCTGTCAACAGCCTGAGTGGTTCATAAATGAATATGCAATTTGAACAGCTGTAAACTGTCACTCGTTGATAATCTTTCCCTCCACAATTAGCGGATAATTCTAAGAATCACTTGTGCACATGGCTGGAATATAGCACACGTCTAATATGGACTACTTTTATGGCAGTTTTATGATACTTTTGTCATTTCTGGAGTTGGACAGGTTTGCATTTAATTGTATGTAAAAGAACAGCCTGTCTAAACTGTGTTTCACTGAAACACAGGCACTTGTACAGTTTTGCAATAACATGAGTGTGAATAAACAATTCCAGAAGAGATTTATTTTTGAGGGTGTGATTATTCCTGTAACATGTAATAGAGCTTGTGGTGTCTTACCTGCAGCTGTGCTCTTTCTCGCGCCACACACTCGGTCGTACAGCTGTAGTTCACTCTGTAGGGAGTGTAGAAGCTGTCTGCTCTCTGCTAACTGCTGCTGGAGTAAACTCACCTCGTGCTGCAGTCTGAACACACATCACCAGATATACAGCCTTTCATTCATGTGTATATCTCACACTCATACACAAGAGTTCCAACCACAACAATCCGAAATTGCCAGTCACTCTATTGAAACAACTTTCTTTACATGAAGCGACTCATTTAGTTTCTCTGACCTGTTGTTGTGCTCCTGACTGTTTTGTCTGTCTTGTCGCAGTTGTTGGATTTGTTGACTTTGCTCACAGTTGTGCGTCTGCAGCCTCCTCAACTCCTCCTTCCATTGCTCCGCCTCTAACTCCGCCTGCTGCAGACAAACACGCCCAGACAGCACCACCTCCCTGAGCTGCTTCACCTCTTCACTGCTGTCTGCATCGTACAAATATCAGATAATCTGTTTTTATTACAAACTTTAAACTCTACAGAGTCCTACAGAGAGTGATAATCATTCCACAACAAAGACTTAATGTGAATTAATGTGCGTGTGTTTTGATGAAATACATACCCAGTTTTAGCATTAAATGCATTATGTGATTCATTATGTGAATTGCTGAACTTGTGTTTAGAAGTGTTGTCCACAAATGATGTCTATGTGCTCTGCAGATTGGTGGACTAGGTGAAAGAAGAGCTATTAACAGTTGTCTAGTTATTTGGGAAAGGCATTTCTTTCTTTTCCATTGTAACGGTGGCTGTTTCAGAGGAATAAATGTGGGATCCAGATGCAGCAAACATTTATTCAAACAAACATAACAAAAGTAAATCCAGGCAAAACTGATAAATGCAGACACGGGCAAGGAAGTCAAACAAAACTGACAAAAAGCGCACGCATTACATCCAGGGAGGGTCCTACAGTTCAGGCGGCCAGGGAGGCGCCTACAGTTCAGGCGGCCAGGGAGGCGCCTACAGTTCAGGGGGCCAGGGAGGCGCCTACAGTTCAGGTGACCAGGGAGGCGCCTACAGTTCAGGGGGCCAGGGAGGCGCCTACAGTTCAGGTGACCAGGGAGGCGCCTACAGTTCAGGGGGCCAGGGAGGCGCCTACAGTTCAGGTGACCAGGGAGGCGCCCACAGTTCAGGGGACCAGAGAGGCGCCTACAGTTCAGGTGACCAGGGAGTCGCCTACAGTTCAGGGGGCCAGGGAGGCACCTACAGTTCAGGGGGCCAGGGAGGGTCCTACAGTTCAGGGGGCCAGGGAGGGTCCTACAGTTCAGGGGGCCAGGGAGGGTCCTACAGTTCAGGGGGCCATGGAGGCGCCTACAGTTCAGGCGGCCAGGGAGGCGCCTACAGTTCAGGCGGCCAGGGAGGCGCCTACAGTTCAGGGGGCCATGGAGGCGCCTACAGTTCAGGCGGCCAGGGAGGCGCCTACAGTTCAGGCGGCCAGGGAGGCGCCTACAGTTCAGGCGGCCAGGGAGGCGCCTACAGTTCAGGCGGCCAGGAAGGCGCCTACAGTTCAGGGGGCCAGGGAGGTGCCTACAGTTCAGGCGGCCAGGGAGGCGCCTACAGTTCAGGGGGCCAGGGAGGGTCCTACAGTTCAGGGGGCCAGGGAGGCGCCTACAGTTCAGGGAGCCAGGGAGGTGCCTACAGTTCAGGCGGCCAGGGAGGCGCCTACAGTTCAGGGGGCCAGGGAGGGTCCTACAGTTCAGGGGGCCAGGGAGGCGCCTACAGTTCAGGGGGCCAGGGAGGCGCCTACAGTTCAGGGGGCCAGGGAGGCGCCTACAGTTCAGGGGGCCAGGGAGGGTCCTACAGTTCAGGGGGCCAG
>CM038627.1:47500-50000 GCA_021554675.1 Leuciscus idus
CACTGATTGTGTTATTTGTGTTGCTTCTGCACCAATTGTGTTACTTGTGTTACTTCTGCACGGATTGTGTTACATCTGCACTGATTGTGTTACTTGTGTTACTTCTGCACTGATTGTGTTACTTGTGTTACTACTGCACTGATTGTGTTATTTGTGTTACTTTTGCACCGATTGTGTTACTTGTGTTTCTTCTGCACCGATTGTGTTACTTGTGTTACTTCTGCACTGATTGTGTTATTTGTGTTACTTCTGCACCGATTGTGTTACTTGTGTTACTTCTGCACGGATTGTGTTACATCTGCACTGATTGTGTTACTTGTGTTACTTCTGCACTGATTGTGTTACTTGTGTTACTACTGCACTGATTGTGTTATTTGTGTTACTTTTGCACCGATTGTGTTACTTGTGTTTCTTCTGCACTGATTGTGTTATTTGTGTTGCTTCTGCACCAATTGTGTTACTTGTGTTACTTCTGCACGGATTGTGTTACATCTGCACTGATTGTGTTACTTGTGTTACTTCTGCACTGATTGTGTTACTTGTGTTACTACTGCACTGATTGTGTTATTTGTGTTACTTTTGCACCAATTGTGTTGTGTTTCTTCTGCACCGATTGTGTTACTTGTGTTACTTCTGCACTGATTGTGTTACTTGTGTTACTACTGCACTGATTGTGTTATTTGTGTTACTTTTGCACCGATTGTGTTACTTGTGTTACTACTGCACTGATTGTGTTATTTGTGTTACTTTTGCACCGATTGTGTTACTTGTGTTACTACTGCACTGATTGTGTTACTTGTGTTTCTTCTGCACCGATTGTGTTACTTGTGTTACTTCTGCACTGATTGTGTTACTTGTGTTACTTCTGCACTGGTTGTGTTATTTGTGTTACTTTTGCACCGATTGTGTTACTTGTGTTTCTTCTGCACTGATTGTGTTACTTGTGTTACTTCTGCACTGATTGTGTTACTTGTGTTACTACTGCACTGATTGTGTTATTTGTGTTACTACTGCACTGATTGTGTTACTTGTGTTACTTCTGCACTGATTGTGTTACTTGTGTTACTACTGCACTGATTGTGTTATTTGTGTTACTTTTGCACCGATTGTGTTACTTGTGTTTCTTCTGCACTGATTGTGTTACTTGTGTTACTTCTGCACTGATTGTGTTACTTGTGTTACTACTGCACTGATTGTGTTATTTGTGTTACTTCTGCACTGATTGTGTTACTTGTGTTACTACTGCACTGATTGTGTTATTTGTGTTACTTTTGCACCGATTGTGTTACTTGTGTTTCTTCTGCACGGATTGTGTTACATCTGCACTGATTGTGTTACTTGTGTTACTTCTGCACTGATTGTGTTATTTGTGTTACTTTTGCACCGATTGTGTTACTTTTGTTTCTTCTGCACTGATTGTGTTATTTCTGTTACTTTTGTACTGATTGTGTTACTTCTGTGCTTGTTGTATTATTTGTGTTACTTCTGCACTGATTGTGTTACTGCTGCTCTTTAACAACATAATTTATTATATACATCCATGTTCATACAGCACTGTTTGCATCTTTTACATGTTTATTGCATCCTGCCTTTATGTGGCTATACATGTCTATTAACCGTTTCCATTAACCAATGTTATGTTCCTCTCACGATAAGTCATTCCAGAAATCACGGCGACAGATGTTGGTAGGTTTATGTATAGGCATGTTATCCAAGCATTAATAGCAAGGAAAGCCCCTTATACTTGGGAGCAGCTATGAGGTGTATGAGGTGTTTCTGGGAGGGTTCGTATGCAATTTCACAGAGGAACTGTGGATTCAGAACAGATCAACCTTTGGGCGTTTGCCATTGTTTCCATTGGGCGTTTTTTCAATTCGCAATGGAAACGCAGCTACTGTAATTTATCATCCAGTTCTAAAACTTGCTCTTTAAGGTAAAGCACTAGGGCAGGGGTCACTAAACTTTTTTCTCTGGGGGCCACATTATCGTTCCTGACTGTGATGGGGGGCCGGGGCCGGGTCAGCTATATAACATAGAATTGTATGACCCAGACCAAAATGACCACCAGCAGGCCTCATTGTGTAGTAGAGATTACTAGCCTGGCACAGCCATCCCCACTATATCCACACTACTATATCAACACTTGATTCCTGGCAAATATTTGTTTATCTTTACTAGTGGTTTGCAAAAGTTGTAATCGAGTCTTCACACTTTGTTTTAATTAAAGTTATTCTTCACAAATAATCGTTGGTCCACTGTTCTTTGAAAACTCTGCTCTCTCTATTAGGGGTGGAACGGTACACAGAAGTCATGGTTCGGTTCATACTTCGGTTCAGACATCACGGTTCGGTACGAGTTCGGTACAATGGAGGGAAAAGCAAAACAAAAATGCAGAAGGCTTATGCATGTCTCAGGCTGGACCACCAAAGGAAAATAAATATCTTAAGTCTTGTATTTTTTTTAAATAAGTTTTATTAATAAAGTAAAGGTATAGAACCAG
>CM038627.1:55000-132500 GCA_021554675.1 Leuciscus idus
AATAACAAATTCCTATTTTCCCTCATCCTGGAAGGCTGCAGTAGTGACTCCAATTTTAAAAACAGGTGATAGAACACTCACATCAAATTATAGACCCATTAGTATACTTCCAATAGTTTCTAAAATTACAGAAAAGGTTGTTTGTGATCAGCTAGTCTCTCATCTAAATGAAGGTGAATTTACTTTGCACCCGATGCAGTTTGGCTTCCGAAAGCATCACTCGACAGAAACAGCAAATAGTTTTTTTGTGGAACAAATCAAAAGTCTATTTGATAAAGGCGGTGTCGTCGGAGCTGTGTTTTTAGATTTTAAGAAGGTTAATCACAACGTTTTACTATCGAAACTTTCTAAATTTAATTTATCCGTTAATACCATGACCTGGATGGAATCCTATTTGAATAACAGAAAACAATGTACAAGAGTGGGTGATAAGTGTTCCTCATTTGCAAACTGTATTTCAGGGGTCCCTCAAGGGTCTATTTTAGGACCTCTTTTATTTTGTATATATATAAATGACCTCCCTCAAACATGTCCAGATGGGACTTCCGGGTCAAGCCATGTGGTGGTAAGACGCACGTTGTCCGAGCTCCGCACCCTTTCGATTTAGCTTATTCATTAAATACCTTTCACCGTCGCATAGTACTTCATCCTGTAACAGTTACTTTGCTTTAAAACGGAACTCGTGAAGCAAAATGAGTAAAGCAGGAAAATCAGTTAGTAAAGCTGAAAAGCAGCAGAGTGCTAAAATTTGTAGCAGTATGGCGGAAGACCATGTAGCACCACTAACGACGGAGACGCTTGTCCTAGAACTTGAAAAGCTGAGGAGGAATATGACCGGCGAACTCACAGCTTTACTAAATAGCTCCCTGGAACCTATCCGTTCGTCGGTCGAATCGTTCCAGCTGAGTCTGGCAGAACAAACTTCTTCTATCAGAGAGATGGAGACTAGCTTATCCGACCACAGTGACAGGATAACGCAGCTAGAACTGGACGTGAGCGGGCTCCAGTCTGACCTGGGATCGGTGGTGAAAGAGAATACAGAGCTCAAAGCGAAAGTGGAGGACTTGGAGTCCCGCTCAAAACGCCAAAATGTCCGAGTGCTGGGACTCCCGGAGAACATGGAGGGAAAGGATGCTAGAGTCTATATGGCCGGGCTGTTCGCTGACCTGCTGGGGGACCTTCTTTCTGGGCCACCTGAGCTAGACCGCGCACATCGCAGCCTGCAGCCGAAACCTCGACCGGATGATCCTCCACGCCCGATTATTGTCAGGTTTCATCGCTATATGGAGAAGGAGGCTGTTCTAAGGTGGGCAAAGTCACACAAGGACTCTTCTTACAACGGCCATAGAATCAAAATCTTTGAGGATTTCAGCGCAGCGGTTGCGAGAAGGCGAGCAGCATTTAACCCAGTCAAGGGGCTTCTCTACCAACGGGGAGTGAAGTTCGGCATGCTGTATCCGGCGCGCCTCCGAGTCACCCACAACAACAGGGAGCACGTCTTCAACTCTCCCGAGTCTGCGGAGTCTTTCTACCGACAGAACTTTCCAGCCAAGGAGACTTCAGCAGCGGAGTAAAAATATATTCAGGTGTTGCTATTCTGGTTAGTATATATTCTGTCGGTCTTCTATTGGACTGCTGTGAAAGCTATGTTCATTTTGTTTCGTTATGACAGTAGCAGTAGCCCTTTCCGTTTCTGGTTTCATGATTAAGGCTGTTTTAGGTTTGGGACTAAGCAATGCCACTTTATAATTTACAGCCTATTTGCAATACAGCTACAACTGTATAGGCACCTGTGCACTATGTCACTGAGGTTAGCCACTTTGAAGCTCGCGGTTGCGATACTTTTTTCAGGCTGCTTTTTCTCTTCCTTTCGGTTAACTGTAATATTCAGGGTATGCAAAAATACAATGTTGGGAGCATAAGACACTTCATGCTTAACCGGTTGTATGTACACTCGTTGGTATTACTCAAGGGGGGGAGGGGGGGGGGGTGTGACTTGTGTTTGTTTTTGTTTTTGTTTTTTTTGTTTTTTTTTTGTCGGCTTTTGTTTTCCTCGTTCTTTCTTTTTTCTATACCTTCGGTTCCCAAACTACTGTTTTTACACTCAGTCTTATCTACCTTACATATTATAAATGACAAGTGCTTCTGTAATGCCAGGGGGTATAGCCGGACATAAAATCAACTTTATTACTTGGAATGTGCAGGGTTTGGGGGGGCAGATAAAGCGTTCCAGGGTTTTCGCACACTTAAAGTATCTCTCCGCTGATATCGTTTTTTTGCAGGAGACTCACCTACGTACAGTTGACCATTCTAGGCTTCGTAAACCATGGGTTGGTCAAATGTTCCACTCCAACTTCAACAGTAAATCCAGGGGCACAGCCATTTTAATACATAAACGAATCAAGTTTGTCCCCGATCATATACATTCTGATCCTGGTGGTCGTTACATTATAGTTTCTGGTACCCTTCATCAAACGCCGGTTGTGCTAGTCAGTGTGTATGCACCTAACTGGGATAGCCCAAATTTTATGTCCACGTTATTTTCCCATCTACCAAATTTAAATTCTCATCATCTTATACTAGGAAGAGATCTCAACTGCGTTGTTGATCCAAGCCTCGATCGTTCACAGCCCAGATCGACCATGCCAACAGCTATGTCTAAGACTCTATTAACACTTATGGATCGGGTGGGGTGTGTTGATCCTTGGCGTTTCTTTCACCCTAAAATTAAAGACTTATCTTATTTCTCTACTGTCCATCAAGTTTACTCCCGCATAGATTTTTTCTTTATTGATAAGGCCCTTTTACCTCTCGTCAGATCTACAGATTACACTGCCATAGTAATTTCTGATCATGCTCCTCACAGACTTGAGTTATGTCTTCCCTCGGGTTCGCATAGGCATCAAGGAGGCTGGAAGTTGAACACAAGTTTGTTGGCCAATGCAGAGTTCTGCGACTATGTATCTTCAGACATAAATTTCTTTTTAGAGACCAACAGGTCTGAACACGTCTCCCCATCGCTACTATGGGAAACATTAAAAGCTTTTATACGTGGGCGTATTATCTCTTTTAGTGCGCATTTGTCTAAATCCAGAAGATTGAGGCAGCAACAACTTATAGACTCTATTTTAGTCATTGATAGACAACATGCCTCTTCCCTAAATCCTGCTCTGGTAACTAAACGTCTGCAGTTACAAACCGAATTTGACCTCCTGACAACAAATAAAGCAGAACACTTATTACAACGGACAAGAGCAACTTATTATGAGCATGGGGACAGAGCCAGTCGTCTTCTAGCCTCGCAGTTGAGACATCAGCATGCCTCTCACTTTATTTCCCAAATATATGACTCTTCCCAGATACTGACTACAGACCCAACAAACATAAATTTGGAGTTCTCTTCGTTTTATTCTAACCTTTACAAATCAGAACCTCCCCCTGATACCTCCGTCATGGAAATTTTTCTTAATAACTTAGATATACCATCGGTAAGTAGGGAAACAGCAGAAAATTTGGATAAACCACTCAGTCTACAAGAAATCACTTCTTGCATTTCTCTGATGCAGAATAACAAAAGCCCCGGCCCAGATGGTTTCTCCGCTGAGTTTTTTAAGAAGTTTTCTGCACAGCTTGCTCCTTTATTATTAGATGTTTTCAATGATTCATTAGAGCAGGGAGTTTTGCCACCAACACTGAACGAGGCGCTGATATCCCTCATACTAAAAAAGGATAAGGACCCAAACCTATGTAGTAGCTACAGACCAATTAGCTTGCTAAACAATGACGTCAAGTTATTGGCAAAGGTACTGGCATGCCGACTTGAGACCTGCCTCCCTGATATTATATCAGAGGACCAAACAGGTTTCATTTTGGGCCGTCAACTGTCATCTAGTGTACGTAAACTTCTAAATGTGATTCTGTCTCCCTCTGCCTCTCCAAATCCTGAGATGGTTATTTCGCTCGACGCGGAGAAGGCATTTGACCGGGTGGAATGGCATTACTTGTTCACAATCCTCCAAAAATTTGGATTTGGCCCTAAATTTGTCTCATGGATTCGTCTTCTCTACTCTGCTCCAGTGGCAAGAGTTAAAACAAATTCCGAAACCTCGCCTCCTTTTCCTCTCTCGCGTGGCACACGCCAAGGATGCCCCCTTTCACCATTGCTTTTTGCACTCGCTATAGAGCCTCTGTCTATAGCCCTGAGAGGGTCCACATTATTTTCAGGCATAATTAGAGGAGGTATCGAACACAGAGTAGCACTATATGCTGATGATCTATTATTATATGTTCAAGACCCAGTAAATTGTGTTGACGGAATAGTAAATCTGCTAGAGGTCTTCGGAATATTTTCTGGTTATAAACTGAACATCACAAAGAGTGTATGTTTCCCTGTTAACCAGTTAGCGAAATTGATTCCTCCTGACGCGCTACCCTTCCATTTATCTCTTAGTAGCTTTAAATACTTGGGTGTAAACATCTCACACTCCTTTAGCTCACTCTATAAGAATAACTTTGTGGAATTGACTGAGAAGATTAAATCAGACCTTCAGAGATGGAGGGTACTACCTCTTTCACTAGTGGGTCGCATCGAAACAATTAAAATGAACATATTACCTCGGTTTCTATTTCTCTTTCAGACTCTCCCGATCTTTCTCCCTAAATCTTTTTTTAAATCACTTAACGCCACTGTACTTTCATACATCTGGGTGGGCAAGCCCCCCAGAATTCAATTATCAATTCTCCAGAGGCCCAAACGTGATGGAGGCCTTGCACTCCCTAATATTCAGTTGTATTATTGGGCTGCTAATCTCCAAAAGCTTAAAACTTGGTATCATTCCCCTGACACTAACTGGTGCATTATAGAAGCCAGCTCTTGCACTTCATCTCTACCCGCACTGCTTTTTGCTCCACTTACAACGCGGCCTTCTCAGTATACTAATAACCCTGTTGTACTTTCTTCGCTAAAAATCTGGAAACAGTTCAGGCAACATTTTGGATTAAAATCTCCTTCTGTCCTTTCCCCTATTTGCAATAACCACCTCTTTTTACCTTCTTTGCTAGACCCAACTTTTAAATTATGGAAAAACAAAGGTCTGGTCTCTTTTTGTGATCTCTTCCTAGACAAAATATTTGGTAGTTGGGAAAACCTTGTTACTAAATTTAGCTTATCTATTCATGGTCGATTCAGATATTTCCAACTTCGTAGTTTTGTTAAAATTAATTTTACATCTTTTCCTAACCTACCCGAGGAGACTCTTTTAGATAATATAATGTCTTCATCAGCGTCACAAAACAGCATTGGACCAATTTACAATCTTTTACTCTCTTCGCAAGTATCTTCCCTTTTATGGCTAAAGGATACATGGGAAAAAGAGCTTGGGCTGGCATTAGACGAGGACTGGTGGAAAGAGTCACTGCTTAGGATCAGTTCCACTTGCACTTGTGCTCGTTTGAGCCTTATTCAGTTTAAGGTGGTACATAGGATCCACTACACTAAGGCCAGGCTAAAGAGATTTTTCCCTGACACGGATGATTCTTGTATTAGATGTTCCCTTTCCCCTGCAGATCACACACACACGTTTTTCTCCTGCCCTAAGCTCGACTCCTTCTGGTCGTCTTTCTTTAACTCCCTTTCTGTAATTCTGGGCATCCCCCTGACCCCATGCCCTCTAATTGCTATCTTTGGTGTGCCCCCTGTGGGCAGGTTTAATAAATATCAAGCTGACCTTGTTGCGTTTTCTGCCCTCATAGCCAAGCGACGTATATTGCTGCATTGGAAGAGTCCTAATCCCCCTGGCTCAACCTCTTGGTTAAAAGATTTAATGTCTTTTCTTCATTTAGAAAAAAATCAAGCATACAGTTAGAGGATCTGTGAAACGATTTCATAGTACATGGGACCCATTTCTTTCTTATGTTAACTCCCTAACTTTGTTAGACTCTTAAATTTGATCGAATACCTTTTCCTTTTCTGTTTTTGAGTGTTTCATTACTATTGTTATTATTATTTACTATTGTTGTTGTCACTGTTTTTTTTTTGTTTTGTTTTTTTTTATTTTTTTTTTATTTTTTATTATTATTATTATTTATTTATTTATTTATTTTTCATCTATGTGCTTTTACATAAAAGATCTACCTCCAGGGAAAAGAAAATGGAAAAATGCCAGACTTCTTATTTACAGTTGACCTGTTTATTGTCTGTAACATGCTTGGAAGTTTGCACAATAAACATATAAAAAAAATAAAAAAAACATGTCCAGATGTTAACATCCAAATGTATGCTGATGACACTGTGATTTTTACCCATGCAAGATCTAAAGAACACGCTGCAGCAAAACTGACAGCTTCGATGAGTAAGGTGTCGGATTGGCTGGCAAATTCATGTTTGACCCTTAATCTAAGTAAAACAGTTTGCATGTATTTTACAGCGAGGATTAATAATTCAGTTAATCCTGATACTTTAATTAACGGTGAAGTCATTACATCTGTGACACATGTTAAATATTTAGGCATCATAATTGACACAAATTTGAACTTCAAAAAATAAGTTAGTAAGGTCATCAAGACTGTTAAGTTTAATCTAAACAATTTTAAGAGTATCAGGCATAATTTGTCACTGTCTGCTGCAAAACTTTTTGTACACACGATGATTTTTCCCCATTTGTCTTACTGTATAACAACCTGGTCACAGGCAGGAGTGACTACTCTCGAGCCTATGTATTCACTTTACAAACACATTTTTAAAGTATTAGACAAAAAAACTAAGGATTATCATCATTGTAATATCCTGAAAAAATATAACCTTCTCAATTTTGAGAATTTCTTATTTTATTCGGACGAATGTCTAATGTTTAAAGTTATTCATGATCTTGCACCCCCTCCTCTTAGAGGATGCATAGTATTCTCTGGCAGTGGCAGTGCCAGTAGAACTAGAGCATCAACTAGGGGTGATTTGGTACCGCATTTTAGAAAGACAACCTTTGGTCAATCCGCCTTCTCTGTTAAAGTAGTGGGGAAGTGGAACTCAATACCCACAAACATTAGAAACTCAGGAAGTTTTGCAGTATTTAAAGCCAGCCTCAAAATTTGGCTAAAATCAGCACAAGAGTGTCACCACTAATGATTGCATTGTGTATACATCATGTATACATCATTGCACATGTATACATCAAACCGTTTTTATCAATTTTGAATTGATGGATAATATGTATTTTTTGTAAATTTATGTAGTGTATTTGTTGTTTAGTGGTTGTCTTGAGTCTTTTGTTTTTGTTTTGTCTACCTGTCCAGGGACAACAGATGCAAATGAGCTGTTAGCTAACTCTGGTGCAATTGTTTAAATTGTGTGCTGTCCCTGTCAAATAAACAGTATACATTTTTTTTTTTTTTCATCTGAAGGAAACACAGAAGTAAGAGAATGTGGAGTGACATGAAATCAACAATCCATTACACAGTTTAGTGACTGACCAGTCACGGTCAAGTATTCCAGATAAACATATCAAAGTATAATGTGATCTAACTCTGAACGATGCGTCTATTCAGTAACAGCTAGCATTACCTTGTGCGATAGATGACGTTACGTTGCACAGCATCGGTACAGTAATAGATGATGTTATGTTGCGCGGCGTCAGTACAGTAACAGATGACATTACCTTGCACGGCGTCAGTTCAGTAACAGATGGCGTTACCTTGCGTGGCGTCAGTACAGTAATTGATGGCGTTACGTTGTGCGGCGTCAGTACAGTAATAGATGGCGTTACATTGCGCGGCGTCAGTGCAGTAACAGATGGCGCTACCTTGTGCGGCGTCAGTACAGTAACAGATGGCGTTACCTTGTGCGGCGTCAGTACAGTAACAGATGGCGCTACATTGCGTGGTGTCAGTGCAGTAACAGATGGCGTTACCTTGTGCGGCGTCAGTGCAGTAACAGATGGCGTTACCTTGTGCGGCGTCAGTGCAGTAACAGATGGCGTTAACTTGCGTGTCGTCAGTACAGTAATTGATGGCGTTACGTTGTGCGGCGTCAGTACAGTAATAGATGGCGTTACATTGTGCGGCATCAGTACAGTAACAGATGGCGCTACATTACGTAGCGTCAGTGCAGTAACAGATGGCGTTACCTTGTGCGGCGTCAGTACAGTAATAGATGAAGTTACCTTGCGTAGCGTCAGTACAGTAATAGATGACGTTACCTTGCGTAGCGTCAGTACAGTAATAGATGGCGTTACATTGAGTGGCGTCAGTACAGTAATTGATGGCGTTACGTTGTGCGGCGTCAGTACAGTAATAGATGGCGTTACATTGTGCGGCATCAGTACAGTAACAGATGGCGCTACATTACGTAGCGTCAGTGCAGTAACAGATGGCGTTACCTTGTGCGGCGTCAGTACAGTAATAGATGAAGTTACCTTGCGTAGCGTCAGTACAGTAATAGATGACGTTACCTTGCGTAGCGTCAGTACAGAGTAAGGTGTCGGATTGGCTGGCAAATTCAAGTTTGACCCTTAATCTAAGTAAAACAGTTTGCATGTATTTTACAGCGAGGATTAATAATTCAGTTAATCCTGATACTTTAATTAACGGTGAAGTCATTACATCTGTGACACATGTTAAATATTTAGGCATCATAATTGACACAAATTTGAACTTCAAAAAATAAGTTAGTAAGGTCATCAAGACTGTTAAGTTTAATCTAAACAATTTTAAGAGTATCAGGCATAATTTGTCACTGTCTGCTGCAAAACTTTTTGTACACACGATGATTTTTCCCCATTTGTCTTACTGTATAACAACCTGGTCACAGGCAGGAGTGACTACTCTCGAGCCTATGTATTCACTTTACAAACACATTTTTAAAGTATTAGACAAAAAAACTAAGGATTATCATCATTGTAATATCCTGAAAAAATATAACCTTCTCAATTTTGAGAATTTCTTATTTTATTCGGACGAATGTCTAATGTTTAAAGTTATTCATGATCTTGCACCCCCTCCTCTTAGAGGATGCATAGTATTCTCTGGCAGTGGCAGTGCCAGTAGAACTAGAGCATCAACTAGGGGTGATTTGGTACCGCATTTTAGAAAGACAACCTTTGGTCAATCCGCCTTCTCTGTTAAAGTAGTGGGGAAGTGGAACTCAATACCCACAAACATTAGAAACTCAGGAAGTTTTGCAGTATTTAAAGCCAGCCTCAAAATTTGGCTAAAATCAGCACAAGAGTGTCACCACTAATGATTGCATCGTGTATACATCATGTATACATCATTGCACATGTATACATCAAACCGTTTTTATCAATTTTGAATTGATGGATAATATGTATTTTTTGTAAATTTATGTAGTGTATTTGTTGTTTAGTGGTTGTCTTGAGTCTTTTGTTTTTGTTTTGTCTACCTGTCCAGGGACAACAGATGCAAATGAGCTGTTAGCTAACTCTGGTGCAATTGTTTAAATTGTGTGCTGTCCCTGTCAAATAAACAGTATACATTTATTTTATTTTTTTCATCTGAAGGAAACACAGAAGTAAGAGAATGTGGAGTGACATGAAATCAACAATCCATTACACAGTTTAGTGACTGACCAGTCACGGTCAAGTATTCCAGATAAACATATCAAAGTATAATGTGATCTAACTCTGAACGATGCGTCTATTCAGTAACAGCTAGCATTACCTTGTGCGATAGATGACGTTACGTTGCACAGCATCGGTACAGTAATAGATGATGTTATGTTGCGCGGCGTCAGTACAGTAACAGATGACATTACCTTGCACGGCGTCAGTTCAGTAACAGATGGCGTTACCTTGCGTGGCGTCAGTACAGTAATTGATGGCGTTACGTTGTGCGGCGTCAGTACAGTAATAGATGGCGTTACATTGCGCGGCGTCAGTGCAGTAACAGATGGCGCTACCTTGTGCGGCGTCAGTACAGTAACAGATGGCGTTACCTTGTGCGGCGTCAGTACAGTAACAGATGGCGCTACATTGCGTGGTGTCAGTGCAGTAACAGATGGCGTTACCTTGTGCGGCGTCAGTGCAGTAACAGATGGCGTTAACTTGCGTGTCGTCAGTACAGTAATTGATGGCGTTACGTTGTGCGGCGTCAGTACAGTAATAGATGGCGTTACATTGTGCGGCATCAGTACAGTAACAGATGACGCTACATTACGTAGCGTCAGTGCAGTAACAGATGGCGTTACCTTGTGCGGCGTCAGTACAGTAATAGATGAAGTTACCTTGCGTAGCGTCAGTACAGTAATAGATGACGTTACCTTGCGTAGCGTCAGTACAGTAATAGATGGCGTTACATTGTGCGGCATCAGTACAGTAACAGATGACGCTACATTACGTAGCGTCAGTGCAGTAACAGATGGCGTTACCTTGTGCGGCGTCAGTACAGTAATAGATGAAGTTACCTTGCGTAGCGTCAGTACAGTAATAGATGACGTTACCTTGCGTAGCGTCAGTACAGTAATAGATGGCGTTACATTGAGTGGCGTCAGTACAGTAATTGATGGCGTTACGTTGTGCGGCGTCAGTACAGTAATAGATGGCGTTACATTGTGCGGCATCAGTACAGTAACAGATGGCGCTACATTACGTAGCGTCAGTGCAGTAACAGATGGCGTTACCTTGTGCGGCGTCAGTACAGTAATAGATGAAGTTACCTTGCGTAGCGTCAGTACAGTAATAGATGACGTTACCTTGCGTAGCGTCAGTACAGTAATAGATGGCGTTACATTGAGTGGCGTCAGTACAGTAATTGATAGCATTACCTTGAGCGGCGTCAGTACAGTAATAGATGGCGTTACCTTGTGCGGCGTCAGTACAGTAACAGATGGCGTTACATTGCGTGGTGTCAGTACAGTAATTGATAGCATTACCTTGCGCGGCGTCAGTACAGTAATTGATAGCATTACCTTGTGCGGCGTCAGTACAGTAACAGATGGCGTTACATTGCGTGGCGTCAGTACAGTAACAGATGGCGTTACCTTGTGCAGTGTCAGTACAGTAACAGATGGCGTTACGTTGTGCGGCGTCAGTACAGTAATTGATGGCATTACCTTGCGCGGCGTCAGTACAGTAACAGATGGCGTTAGCTTGCGCGGCGTCAGTACAGTAACAGATGGCGTTACCTTGCGCGGCGTCAGTACAGTAACAGATGGCATTACATTGCGTGGCGCCAGTACAGTAACAGATGGCGTTACGTTGTGCGGCGTCAGTACATTGCGCAGCGTCAGTACAGTAATAGATGGCGTTACCTTGCGCGGCGTCAGTACAGTAACAGATGGCATTACCTTGCGCGGCGTCAGTACAGTAACAGATGGCGTTACATTGCGTGGCGTCAGTACAGTAATTGATGGCGTTACGTTGCGTGGCGTCAGTACAGTAATAGATGCCGTTACCTTGCGTGGCGTCAGTACAGTAACAGATGGCGTTACCTTGTGCGGCGTCAGTACAGTAACAGATGGCGCTACATTGCGTGGCACCAGTGCAGTAACAGATGGCGTTACATTGCGTGGCGTCAGTGCAGTAACAGATGGCATTACATTGCGTGGCGTCAGTGCAGTAACAGATGGCGTTACATTGCGTGGCGTCAGTACAGTAACAGATGGCGTTACATTGTGCGGCGTCAGTACAGTAATAGATGGCATTATCTTGCGCAGCGTCAGTACAGTAATAGATGGCGTTACCTTGCGCAGCGACAGTACAGTAACAGATGGCGTTACCTTGCGCGGCGTCAGTACAGTAACAGATGGCGTTACATTGCGTGCCGTCAGTACAGTAATTGATGGCGTTACGTTGCGTGACGTCAGTACAGTAATAGATGCCGTTACCTTGCGTGGCGTCAGTACAGTAATAGATGGCGTTACCTTGGGCGGCGTCAGTACAGTAACAGATGGCGCTACATTGCGTGGCACCAGTGCAGCAACAGATGGCGTTACATTGCGTGGCGTCAGTGCAGTAACAGATGGCATTACATTGCGTGGCGTCAGTGCAGTAACAGATGGCATTACCTTGCGTGGCGTCAGTACAGTAATAGATGGCGTTACGTTGTGCGGCGTCAGTACAGTAATAGATGGCATTACCCTTGCGCGGCGTCAGTACAGTAATAGATGGCATTACCTTGCGCGGCGTCAATACAGTAATTGATGGCATTACCTTGTGCGGGGTCAGTACAGTAATAGATGGCGTTAGTACAGTAATAGATGGCATGGCGTCAGTACAGTAATAGATGGCGTTAGTACAGTAATAGATGGCGTCAGTACAGTAATAGATGGCGTTAGTACAGTAAAAGATGGCATTACCTTGCGCGGCATCAGTACAGTAATAGATGGCATTACCTTGCGCGGCGTCAGTACAGTAATAGATGGCATTACCTTGCGCGGCGTCAGTACAGTAATAGATGTTATCTGCTGCACCAATTCAGCTAATATAATTACTAGTGTAGAACATTGCATAGAAACCGTGTCTATTCCTCGTTTAGTGAGATCAAATAATAAATCTAATGCAGGATCTAGGAAAAATCTAATTGTTATTAAAACAGAAAATATTGCTATTAGTAAACAAAAACTATTTCTAAAGCTAGGTCTTCTAAACATTAGATCACTCACACCTAAGGCAGTTATTGTAAATGAAATAGTCACAGATAATAGCTTCGATGTACTTTGCCTTACTGAAACCTGGCTTAAACCAAATGATTATTTCGGTATTAATGAGTCTACTCCTCCTGGATACTGTTATAAGCATGAGCCCCGTCTGATTGGTCGTGGCGGAGGTGTTGCAACCATTTATAGAGATATTCTAAATGTTACTCAAAAAACGGGTTATAAGTTTATTTCATTTGAAGTACTTGTACTAAATGTTACGCTCTTAGATGTTAGAAAAACATCCCTATTATCTCTAGCCTTGGCTACCGTATATAGACCGCCAGGGCCTTACGCTGATTTCCTAAAAGAGTTTGCAGATTTTCTCTCAGACCTATTAGTCAATGTCGATAAAGCATTAATTGTTGGAGATTTTAACATACACGTAGATAATCCAAATGATGCGTTAGGAGCTGCGTTTACAGATTTATTAAATTCATTTGGGGTCAAGCAAAACGTCACCGGACCAACACATCGTCTTAATCACACACTCGATTTAATTATATTACATGGAACCGATCCAACCGATATAGATATCATTCCACAAAGTGATGAAGTCACTGATCACTACATGGTAACTTGCATATTACGTACTGCTGTAATATGTCATGCGGCGTCGCGTTATCAACCAGGCAGAACAATCCTCCCATCCACCATAGATAATTTCTCAAATTGCTTATCTAATCTGTCTCAGCTGCTGCCTGAACCCAAACAAACAGATGAACTAGAAGAACTAACTAGCACTATGAGCACCATTCTCTCTAGAACATTGGATGTGGTTGCACCTATTAAATTAAAAAAGGTCAGAGAGAAAAATAAAGCACCATGGTATAACAATACTACGCATGTTTTAAAGACAGAAACCCGTATTTTAGAGCGTAAATGGAAACAAACTAATTTAGAGGTCTTTAGAATCGCGTGGAAAGACAGTATGTCACGTTATAAAAAGGCCCTAAAAGCGGCCAGGGCTGAGCACCTCCGCAAACTAATAGAAAACAACCAAAACAATCCAAGGTTTTTATTTAACACCGTGGCTAGACTAACAAATAAACAGACGTCACCCGAACAAAATATCCCGTTACAGTTCAGTAGTAATGATTTCATGAACTTCTTCACTGAGAAAATAGAAAGCATCAGAACCACAATTGTAAACGTTCAATCTTCAATCGCGCCTTATAATTCAGCTTCAATTATCACCCCGAAAGAACAATTACAGTGCTTTACAACTATAGAACAAAAAGAGTTAAATAAACTTATCACTTCATCTAAAACAACAACATGTTTATTAGATCCTATACCAACTAAACTACTGAAAGAAGTGTTACCTGTAGTGGAAGAGCCTCTCCTCAATATTATTAACTCGTCTTTATCTTTAGGTCATGTTCCAAGAACATTTAAACTGGCAGTTATAAAACCTCTCATTAAGAAACCACAATTAGATCATAATAATCTAGCAAATTATAGACCCATTTCAAATCTTCCATTTATGTCTAAAATATTAGAAAAAGTGGTGTCCGCTCAACTGGGCTCTTTCTTGCAACAAAATGATATCTATGAAAAGTTTCAGTCTGGATTCAGACCGCATCATAGCACTGAAACTGCGCTCGTTAAAATCACAAATGATTTACTTTTAGCTTCTGACCAAGGCTGTATCTCAATACTAGTTTTACTTGATCTTAGTGCTGCGTTCGATACTATAGATCACACAATACTCTTAGATCGACTACAAAATTATACTGGTGTTCAAGGACAAGCACTAAGCTGGTTCAAATCATACCTATCTGACCGCTACCATTTTGTCTATTTAAATGGAGAAAAATCGATCATAACTCCAGTAAACTATGGAGTGCCGCAGGGATCTGTATTAGGCCCTCTGTTATTTTCAATATATATGATGCCACTTGGAAATATTATAAGGAAACATGGAATTAGTTTCCATTGTTATGCTGATGACACTCAAATATATATTTCATCACGGCCGGATGAAAACGCTAAATTTTCCAAATTGACAGAGTGTGTTAAAGATATAAAAGATTGGATGACGCGTAATTTTCTTTTAATAAATCCAGACAAGACAGAGGTAATACTTATCGGTTCAAAAAACCGCCCACAAAACCTCGCACAATACAACTTTAACATCATAGGATGTCCTGTTACTTTATCCTCTACAGTAAAAGACCTGGGTGTTATACTCGATTGCAACCTGTCTTTTGAAAATCATATTTCATATGTTACAAAAACTGCCTTTTTCCACCTTAGAAACATTGCTAAGCTACGTAATATGCTATCAGTTTCTGATGCAGAAAAGTTAGTTCATGCATTCATGACCTCGAGACTGGATTACTGTAATGCTTTATTAGCTGGTTGTCCTGCATCCTCAATAAACAAGCTACAGTTAGTCCAAAATGCCGCCGCTAGAGTTCTTACGAGATCAAGAAAATATGATCATATAACACCGATTTTATCATCACTGCATTGGTTACCTATAAAGTTCCGTATTAATTACAAGGTATTGCTACTGACTTATAAAGCCCTAAACGGCTTAGCTCCAGTCTATTTAACGGATCTTCTATCGCCCTATAATCCATCGCGCTCTCTAAGATCACTAAATTCAAGGCTTTTGGTCATACCTAGGATATCCAGAACCACCAAAGGAGGGAGAGCATTTTCACATTTGGCTCCAAAACTCTGGAATAGTCTTCCTGATACTGTTCGTTGCTCAGACTCGCTCTCCCAGTTTAAAACTAGATTAAAGTCGCATCTCTTCAGCCAGGCATTCATATAATCCTACAGTTCAAACTACAATCCGGCCTCTAGCTCATAAATGCCAGAGGAGAACTGGCCCCTGACTGAGCCTGGGTTCTCCCAAGGTTTTTTTTCTCCATTAGGTCACCTGATGGAGTTTTAGGACACCATTAGGTCACTTGATGGAGTTTTTCGGTTCCTTGCCACTGTTGCCTTTGGCTTGCTCAGTTGGGGATATTTTGGGGATATTTAATTTAATTTTATCAATCAATAAATTCCTCTTGAAACAAACTTTGTTGTATTATTTTAATTTAATACTGTGAAGCTGCTTACCTTGCCTTAACCTTACCTTGCGCGGCGTCAGTACAGTAATAGATGGCATTACCTTGCGCGGCGTCAGTACAGTAATAGATGGCATTACTAAATTCAAATTCTGACTAAATTCAAGGCTTTTGGTCATACCTAGGATATCCAGAACCACCAAAGGAGGGAGAGCATTTTCACATTTGGCTCCAAAACTCTGGTACTGTACTGTCAGTACAGTAATTGATGGCGTTACCTTGCGCGGCGTCAGTACAGTAATTGAAGGCGTTACCTTGCGCGGCGTCAGTACAGTAATAGATGGCGTTACCTTGTGCGGTGTCAGTACAGTAATAGATGACCTTGCGGCATCAGTACAGTAATAGATGGCGTTACCTTGCGCGGCGTGCGCTCCAGGCTGGAGGCGTAGTCGGAGGTGGTCGAGAGCGAGCGCATGCGCAGCTGCAGGCCACGGATCACTTTGTGGCAGCGAGAGAGTTGCGCGCGCAGGTCCTGCACCAAACACTTCAGTGAGGACGGGTCGTCTGTCTGAGTGGCGTCGCTGTCGCCATGCCAACCGCAGCGTTGGTTCCCCATCACCGAGAGAGAGCCGCACATCTCCAACTCATCAAACTCTGACAGACAGATGGAGGAAAGGAAAACAAACACGTCAAGACATGCGGCAGATCTTTCACTAGAGTTTCATCCAGTGCTAAACGTCTGAGACTGAGAGGAACCGTATCAGAGGCACAGAGGCGTCCCGTAATATGAGCACATGGAATTTTGTTCCATGTAAAACCTTATAAACAAAGTTTTAGGATTTTGAAAACTGGGCTCTACGTTTAGTTGACTAATCAAATGTAAGACTGATCCTTTGACTCTGATCAGATCATGGAGCTTCAGTGTTTATTAAACCAAAAGTCATTCTTCATTTTTCCATTAGATGTTTCATTCGGATTGTCATGCTGATAATATAATTTGTAATGAAAAGGTTTGACAGAAGCACTAGTGTAGTGTGTGTGTACCGGGGCTGCTGGCCTCCTCTCGCTCCGCTTCATTCTCACTGCGCCCGCTCGTCTCGTATCCCAGATCCTGAAGATCCACCTGTACCTGCTTGCTGTCCCGCTGGACGGCGCTGTCCGCTGACAGAGACCAGATCAGACAGAGAACAGATCAGCCAGAGACCAGATCAGACAGAGATCAGATCAGACAGAGAACAGATCAGACAGAGAACAGATCAGACAGAGACCAGATCAGACAGAGAACAGATCAGACAGGGAACAGATCAGACAGAGACCAGATCAGACATAGAACAGATCAGACAGAGAAAAGATCAGACAGAGAACAGATCAGACAGAGACCAGATCAGACAGAGACAAGACCAGAGACAAAACCAGATCAGACAGAGATCAGATCAGACAGAGAACAAATCAGAGAGAGACCAGATCAGACAGAGAACAGATCAGACAGAGACCAGATCAGACAGAGACCAGATCAGACAGAGAACAGATCAGACAGAGACCAGATCAGACAGAGAACAGATCAGACAGAGAACAGATCAGACAGAGACCAGATCAGACAGAGACCAGATCAGACAGAGACCAGATCAGACAGAGATCAGATCAGACAGCACAATCGCAGCTGTGTCTATGACTAGGCTGCGTTCAGACTCAGATCTGTGTTTTTCATAATCAGATAGAATCTGATCTTTATGATTCTGATTTGAAACTTAAATCAGATACAGCTCTGATGTTTTGCAATGAAACTTCAGTCTGAACAGTCATATTGGAATGTGTGTGACGTTATCAGACATTTACGGTATGTATCGTATCGAATGTATCGTAGTCAGTGGACGGATGGTGAAATGTAAGAATTCAGTAAGATTTGGGTGACAGATTCAATGAAGCAAAACTTGAGGGAAAATTATATTAGAATACCTTTGCTCAATTTCTCCTCCTCATGCTGACTTCTACTTCTGTATGACAGCATGAGTGTGTGTGTGTGTGTGTGTGTGTGTGTGTGTGTGTGTGTGAGTGTGTGAGTGTGTGAGTGCGTGTGTGTCTCCTCACTGAGCAGCTCTCTGTAGTCATTCAGCTGTTCGGCCTGCGCATGCACTGTCGCCTCTGACACCATCAGTCTCTCCTGCAGCTCGTGGCTCTCCTGACGACTGACAGCCAGGTCGCTACGGAGACGCTCCGCCTGCTCCCGAAGCCCCGCCTCCACATGCTGCCAGAACCCGACAGCTCCGCCTCCTCCGCCGCTCGACCCGCTGCTGTCGCCCTCGACCTCTCTCTCCATTTCATCATCCTGATTATAACGCAAACACACTGAAAGCTTCACACACGCTGCATAGCTGAAGTGTGTGTGTTCGACATAACTAATATCAGTGAACGAGACCTAATGTTCTGACCTGAGCTTTTTAATACTGCAGTCTGCACTTCGCTGTATGACAGTTAACTAAGGGTGAGTTAACAGGTCAGGCTGAACCAGCACTAGTGATTGGTTACCTGAGCTGCAGGTGTGTGTGACAGCAGCGCTCCGAGGTCCAGTGAGTGTGGTCTGGTGCACCTCCTCTTCCTCCTGCTCTCCCGCAGCTTCACACACGGCGGCCCGCGCTTCCCTCGATGCGCTCGCACATCTTCCTCTCCATCTTCATAATCAGACTCTTCCTCCTCTTCCTCGCTGAACGTACGGTAATCTCTCTGAGGCTCATGGGAGTTTTTCCGGTCTGCTTCACACTTCCCCAGGTCTCGACTCCTCACACACACCTCCTCCTTCACTGCTGATCCAGACTCACTGTGATCCAGTGCAACACGTTCTTCAAGTGTGTTTCTATGAGAGCAGAGATACGACACACATCAGAGCAGCAGACAGAAGCTGATGTGTGTGTGTGTGTGTGTGTGTGTGTGTGTGAAGCTGATGGATGTTATACCTGACGTGAGTAAGTGAGGAATCAGCTTGGGCCGTCACTTCAACCGTCTTACATTCGTCTCGATTTCCCTCCACCTCATCACATCTTACCCCCTCTGATGCATTCTGGGACATCACCGGCCTGGCACCCTCCTCAGCTCTCTGACAGGAGAACACAGTGAAGTACAATAACTCCTAACAGTGTTAAAGAATCCATGAAACGGCTCAACGAGCCCTGCTTTCTTTCCTATGTGTGCTGATGCATTTCCTGTCGACACAGGGAGTCAGGTGGAACATATCAAAGAGAAGAGCCAATTTATAAGGAATATTAGATTTTTAGAAGGTTTACATGTAACTGTGTTTATGAGTTAATGACACTTTCTTTTACAAGTATAAAGATAAAGGAGCTTACAGCTAGATGTGAATTAAACAAACGTTTGATTATCCCGTGGTCTTCACAGTAAAGTGTGGCCTTCATCAGACCAGATCATCAGAAGGAGTGTGTGATCACTGATGCTGAACAAGTGTGTGTCTCTCGTTACCTGAGCGCTCGTCAGACTCTGAGCTGTGAGTGTGATGTCATCGTCCTCGATGCTGTCGGTGAACTCTTCATCTTCATCACTGCTGGCAGGATCTTCCTCATCTTCATCACTGCTGAATTCTGGAAGGAAACATCACAGACATTCAGATTCCTCCTTACACACTCCTTTATTTGAGTCGTCGCCTCATTCTGTCTCTCTACGTCTCTGATTATTTGTTTCCAGAGCCGAACCTCCAGCCAAACCTGTTTATCATCCGTTCTTCTGTCCTGCTGCCTTTCCTTCCTTCCTCCCTTCCTTAATCCCCACTCCCTTACTCCCCTCCTCCCTTCCTTTCTTCATCCCCACTCCCTTCCTCCCTTCCTTCCTTCCTTCCTTCATCCCCACTCCCTTCCTTCCTTGATCCCCTCCCTTCCTCCCTTCCGTCCTTCCTTCCTTCCTTCCTCCCTTCATCCCCACTCCCTTCCTCCCTTCATCCCCACTCCCTTCCTCCCTTCATCCCCACTCCCTTCCTCCCTTCATCCCCACTCCCTTCCTCCCTTCATTCCTTCCTTCATCCCCACTCCCTTCCTTCCATCATCCCCACTCCCTTCCTCCCTTCCTCCATCCCTACTCCTTATCTCCCTTCCTACATCCCCACTCCCTTCCTCCCTTCCTTCCTTCCTTCATCCCCACTCCCTTCCTCCCTTCCTCCCTTCCATCCTTCATCCCCACTCCCTTCCTCCCTTCATCCCCACTCCCTTCCTTCCTTCATCCCCACTCCCTTCCTCCCTTCATCCCTTCATCCCCACCCTTCCTTCCTTCATCCCCACTCCCTTACTTCCTTCATCCCCATTCCCTTACTTCATTCATCCCCACTCCCTTACTTCCTTCATCCCCACTCCCTTCCTTCCTTCATCCATCCCCACTCCCTTCCTTCCTTCATCCATCCCCACTCCCTTCCTCCCTTCATCCCCACTCCCTTCCTCCCTTCATCCCCACTCCCTTCCTCCCTTCATCCCCACTCCCTTCCTCCCTTCATCCCCACTCCCTTCCTCCCTTCATCCCCACTCCCTTCCTCCCTACTCCCTTCCTTCCTTCCTTCCTTCCTTCCTTCCATCCTTCATCCCCACTCCCTTCCTTCCTTCATCCATCCCCACTCCCTTCCTTCCTTCATCCATCCCCACTCCCTTCCTTCCTTCATCCCCACTCCCTTATTTCCTTCATCCCTTCATCCCCACTCCCTTCCTTCCTTCATCCCCACTCCCTTCCTTCCTTCATCCCCACTCCCTTCCTTCCTTCATCCCCACTCCCTTCCTTCCATCATCCCCACTCCCTTCCTTCCATCATCCCCACTCCCTTCCTTCCTTCATCCCCACTCCCTTCCTTCCTTCATCCCAACTCCTTTCCTTCATCCCCACTCCTTTCCTTCATCCCCACTCCTTTCCTTCATCCCCACTCCCTTCCTTCCTTCATCCCCACTCCCTTCCTTCCTTCATCCCCACTCCCTTCCTTCCTTCATCCCCACTCCCTTCCTTCCATCATCCCCACTCCCTTCCTTCCATCATCCCCACTCCCTTCCTTCCTTCATCCCCACTCCCTTCCTTCCTTCATCCCCACTCCTTTCCTTCATCCCCACTCCTTTCCTTCATCCCCACTCCCTTCCTTCCTTCATCCCCACTCCCTTCCTTCCTTCATCCCCACTCCCTTCCTTCCTTCATCCCCACTCCCTTCCTTCCTTCATCCCCACTCCCTTCCTTCCTTCATCCATCCCCACTCCCTTCCTTCCTTCATCCATCCCCACTCCCTTCCTTCCTTCATCCCCACTCCTTTCCTTCATCCCCACTCCCTTCCTTCCTTCATCCCCACTGCCTCCCTTCCTTCATCCCCACTCCCTTCCTTCATCCCCACTCCCTTCCTTCATCCCCACTCCCTTCCTCCCTTCATCCCCACTCCCTTCCTCCCTTCATCCCCACTCCCTTCCTCCCTTCATCCCCACTCCCTTCCTCCCTTCATCCCCACTCCCTTCCTCCCTACTCCCTTCCTCCCTTCCTCCCCACTCCCTTCCTCCCCACTCCCTTCCTCCCTTCATCCCCACTCCCTTCCTCCCCACATCCCACTCCCTTCCTCCCCTCATCCCACTCCCTTCCTCCCCTCATCCCACTCCCTTCCTCCCCTCATCCCACTCCCTTCCTCCCTTCATCCCCACTCCCTTCCTCCCTTCATCCCCACTCCCTTCCTCCCTTCATCCCCACTCCCTTCCTCCCTTCATCCCCACTCCCTTCCTCCCTTCATCCCCACTCCCTTCCTCCCTTCATCCCCACTCCCTTCCTCCCTTCCTCCCCACTCCCTTCATCCCCACTCCCTTCCTCCCTTCCTCCCCACTCCCTTCATCCCCACTCCCTTCCTTCCTTCATCCCCACTCCCTTCCTTCCTTCCTTCCTTCATCCCCACTCCCTTCCTTCCTTCATC
Source organism: Leuciscus idus (assembly GCA_021554675.1). Taxonomy (NCBI): domain Eukaryota; kingdom Metazoa; phylum Chordata; class Actinopteri; order Cypriniformes; family Leuciscidae; genus Leuciscus; species Leuciscus idus. The sequence continues at coordinate 76,589 of CM038627.1, forward strand.
CCCACTCCCTTCCTTCCTTCCTTCATCCCCACTCCCTTCCTTCCTTCCTTCCTTCCTTCCTTCCTTCATCCCCACTCCCTTCCTTCCTTCATCCCCACTCCCTTCCTTCCTTCCTTCCTTCATCCCCACTCCCTTCCTTCCTTCATCCCCACTCCCTTCCTTCCTTCATCCCTTCATCCCCACTCCCTTCCTCCCTTCATCCCCACTCCCTTCCTCCCTTCATCCCCACTCCCTTCCTCCCTTCATCCCCACTCCCTTCCTTCCTTCATCCCCACTCCCTTCTTTCATCCCCACTCCCTTCTTTCATCCCCACTCCCTTCTTTCATCCCCACTCCCTTCTTTCATCCCCACTCCCTTCTTTCATCCCCACTCCCTTCCTTCCTTCATCCCCACTCCCTTCCTTCCTTCATCCCCACTCCCTTCCTTCCATCATCCCCACTCCCTTCCTTCCTTCATCCCCACTCCCTTCCTTCCTTCATCCCCACTCCCTTCCTTCCTTCACCCCCACTCCCTTCCTTCCTTCATCCCCACTCCCTTCCTTCCTTCATCCCCACTCCCTTCCTTCCTTCATCCCCACTCCCTTCCTTCCATCATCCCCACTCCCTTCCTTCCATCATCCCCACTCCCTTCCTTCCTTCCTTCATCCCCACTCCCTTCCTTCCTTCATCCCCACTCCCTTCCTTCCTTCATCCCCACTCCTTTCCTTCATCCCCACTCCTTTCCTTCATCCCCACTCCTTTCCTTCATCCCCACTCCTTTCCTTCATCCCCACTCCCTTCCTTCATCCCCACTCCCTTCCTTCATCCCCACTCCCTTCCTTCCTTCATCCCCACTCCCTTCCTTCCTTCATCCCCACTCCCTTCCTTCCTTCATCCCCACTCCCTTCCTTCCTTCATCCCCACTCCCTTCCTTCCTTCATCCCAACTCCCTTCCTTCCTTCATCCCAACTCCCTTCCTTCATCCCAACTCCCTTCCTTCATCCCAACTCCCTTCCTTCATCCCCACTCCCTTCCTTCATCCCCACTCCCTTCCTTCCTTCATCCCCACTCCCTTCCTTCCTTCATCCCCACTCCCTCCCTTCCTTCATCCCCACTCCCTCCCTTCCTTCATCCCCACTCCCTCCCTTCCTTCATCCCCACTCCCTCCCTTCCTTCATCCCCACTCCCTTCCTTCCTTCATCCCCACTCCCTTCCTTCCTTCATCCCCACTCCCTTCCTTCCTTCATCCCAACTCCCTTCCTTCATCCCCACTCCCTTCCTTCCTTCATCCCCACTCCCTTCCTTCCTTCATCCCAACTCCCTTCCTTCATCCCTACTCCCTTCCTTCATCCCCACTCCCTTCCTCCCTTCATCCCCACTCCCTCTCTTCCTTCCTTCCATCCTTCATCCCCACTCTCTTCCTCCCTTCCTTCATCCCCACTCCCTTCCTCCCTTCCTTCATCCCCACTCCCTTCCTCCCTTCCCACTCCCTTCCTCCCTTCCTTCATCCCCACTCCCTTCCTCCCTCCCTTCATCCCTACTCCCTTCCTTCATCCCCACTCCCTTCCTTCATCCCCACTCCCTTCCTTCATCCCCACTCCCTTCCTTCATCCCCACTCCCTTCATCCCCACTCCCTTCCTTCCTTCATCCCCACTCCCTTCCTTCCTTCATCCCCACTCCCTTCCTCCCTTCATCCCCACTCCCTTCCTCCCTTCATCCCCACTCCCTTCCTCCCTTCATCCCCACTCCCTTCCTCCCTTCATCCCCACTCCCTTCCTCCCTTCATCCCCACTCCCTCTCTTCCTTCCTTCCTTCCTTCCTTCCATCCTTCATCCCCACTCTCTTCCTCCCTTCCTTCATCCCCACTCCCTTCCTCCCTTCCTTCATCCCCACTCCCTTCCTTCCTTCCTCCCTCCCTCCCTTCCTTCATCCCCACTCCCTTCCTTCATCCCCACTCCCTTCCTTCATCCCCACTCCCTTCCTTCATCCCCACTCCCTTCCTTCCTTCATCCCCACTCCTTTCCTTCATCCCCACTCCTTTCCTTCATCCCCACTCCTTTCCTTCATCCCCACTCCCTTCCTTCCTTCATCCCCACTCCCTTCCTTCCTCCTTCCTTCCTTCATCCCCACTCCCTTCCTTCCTTCATCCCCACTCCCTTCCTTCCTTCATCCCCACTCCCTTCCTTCCTTCATCCCCACTCCCTCCCTTCCTTCATCCCCACTCCCTCCCTTCCTTCATCCCCACTCCCTTCCTTCCTTCCCACTCCCTTCCTTCCTTCATCCCCACTCCCTTCCTTCCTTCATCCCCACTCCCTTCCTTCCTTCATCCCAACTCCCTTCCTTCATCCCCACTCCCTTCCTTCCTTCATCCCCACTCCCTTCCTTCCTTCATCCCCACTCCCTTCCTTCCTTCATCCCCACTCCCTTCCTTCCTTCATCCCCACTCCCTTCCTTCCTTCATCCCCACTCCCTTCCTTCCTTCATCCCAACTCCCTTCCTTCATCCCCACTCCCTTCCTTCATCCCCACTCCCTTCCTCCCTTCATCCCCACTCCCTCTCTTCCTTCCTTCCATCCTTCATCCCCACTCTCTTCCTCCCTTCCTTCATCCCCACTCCCTTCCTCCCTTCCTTCATCCCCACTCCCTTCCTTCCTTCCTCCCTCCCTTCATCCCCACTCCCTTCCTTCATCCCCACTCCCTTCCTTCATCCCCACTCCCTTCCTTCATCCCCACTCCCTTCCTTCATCCCCACTCCCTTCCTTCCTTCATCCCCACTCCCTTCCTTCCTTCATCCCAACTCCCTTCCTTCCTTCATCCCAACTCCCTTCCTTCATCCCCACTCCCTTCCTTCATCCCCACTCCATTCCTTCATCCCCACTCCCTTCCTTCATCCCCACTCCCTTCCTTCCTTCATCCCCACTCCCTTCCTTCCTTCATCCCCACTCCCTTCCTCCCTTCATCCCCACTCCCTTCCTCCCTTCATCCCCACTCCCTTCCTCCCTTCATCCCCACTCCCTTCCTCCCTTCATCCCCACTCCCTTCCTTCCTTCATCCCCACTCCCTTCCTTCCTTCATCCCCACTCCCTTCCTTCCTTCATCCCCACTCCCTTCCTTCCTTCATCCCCACTCCCTTCCTTCATCCCCACTCCTTTCCTTCATCCCCACTCCTTTCCTTCATCCCCACTCCTTTCCTTCATCCCCACTCCCTTCCTTCATCCCCACTCCCTTCCTTCATCCCCACTCCCTTCCTTCCTTCATCCCCACTCCCTTCCTTCCTTCATCCCCACTCCCTTCCTTCCTTTATCCCCACTCCCTTCCTTCCTTCATCCCAACTCCCTTCCTTCATCCCAACTCCCTTCCTTCATCCCAACTCCCTTCCTTCATCCCCACTCCCTTCCTTCATCCCCACTCCCTTCCTTCATCCCCACTCCCTTTCTTCATCCCCACTCCCTTTCTTCATCCCCACTCCCTTCCTTCATCCCCACTCCCTTCCTTCATCCCCACTCCCTCCCTTCCTTCATCCCCACTCCCTCCCTTCCTTCATCCCCACTCCCTCCCTTCCTTCATCCCCACTCCCTCCCTTCCTTCATCCCCACTCCCTCCCTTCCTTCATCCCCACTCCCTCCCTTCCTTCATCCCCACTCCCTTCCTTCCTTCATCCCCACTCCCTCCCTTCCTTCATCCCCACTCCCTCCCTTCCTTCATCCCCACTCCCTCCCTTCCTTCATCCCCACTCCCTCCCTTCCTTCATCCCCACTCCCTTCCTTCCTTCATCCCCACTCCCTTCCTTCCTTCATCCCAACTCCCTTCCTTCATCCCAACTCCCTTCCTTCATCCCAACTCCCTTCCTTCATCCCCACTCCCTTCCTCCCTTCATCCCCACTCCCTCTCTTCCTTCCTTCCTTCCTTCCATCCTTCATCCCCACTCTCTTCCTCCCTTCCTTCATCCCCACTCCCTTCCTCCCTTCCTTCATCCCCACTCCCTTCCTTCCTTCCTCCCTCCCTTCATCCCCACTCCCTTCCTTCATCCCCACTCCCTTCCTTCATCCCCACTCCCTTCCTTCATCCCCACTCCCTTCCTTCATCCCCACTCCCTTCCTTCATCCCCACTCCCTTCCTCCCTTCCTTCCTTCCTTGATCCCCACTCCCTTCCTCCCTTCCTCCCTTCCCTCCTTCCTTCCTTCATCCCCACTCCCATCCCTCAGTCTGTCTCTTACATGAGGAGTGTAAAGGGAAAGTTCACACAGAACATTCGCTCATCATTTACACAGCCGTCATTCTAAAGCGCTATGACTTACAAAACAACATATTTGTCACAGTGTTTGGTTTTGACCATTCAATGAAAGTCAGTGGAGTCCCCACTCCCTTCCTTCCTTCATCCCCACTCCCTTCCTTCCTTCATCCCCACTCCCTTCCTTCCTTCATCCCCACTCCCTTCCTTCCTTCATCCCCACTCCCTTCCTTCCTTCATCCCCACTCCCTTCCTTCCTTCATCCCCACTCCCTTCCTTCCATCATCCCCACTCCCTTCCTTCCTTCATCCCAACTCCCTTCCTTCATCCCAACTCCCTTCCTTCATCCCCACTCCCTTCCTTCATCCCCACTCCCTTCCTTCATCCCCACTCCCTTCCTTCATCCCCACTCCCTTCCTTCCTTCCTTCATCCCCACTCCCTTCCTCCCTTCCTTCCTTCCTTCCTTGATCCCCACTCCCTTCCTCCCTTCCCTCCTTCCTTCCTTCATCCCCACTCCCATCCCTCAGTCTGTCTCTTACATGAGGAGTGTAAAGGGAAAGTTCACACAGAACATTCGCTCATCATTTACACAACCGGTCATTCTAAAGCGCTATGACTTACAAAACAACATATTTGTCACAGTGTTTGGTTTTGACCATTCAATGAAAGTCAGTGGAGGTCAGTGTTTGTGTTTCTCTAAAGCTCTTCTTTTGTGTTTCACAGAAGAAAGAAAGTCATAATGAGAGTAATGATGAAAGAAAGATTATTTCTGTGGGAACAATCCCTTTACAGTTACTTTCTGCTCTGCCATTCTAGATACATAAAATGCCTGAAACTACAGTAGCAAAGAAAGAAGAAAGAAAGAAATATGACTGTAGTACTGCTAGAATATGAAACTAACTATGAACTACAGATAAGCAGTTACACTAGAGATCAAAGTGACTTTATTCCACTCATGCTCATCAAAGGATCATTGGCATCTTTAAATCTTCAGATCTGTATAAAGAACAATAATGTGATATATTGTATGAATGGAAAATTTGTGCATGTTGTCATGCAGGACAGATAAATATAGATGAAGTGTTTTATATTGACAGATACATATAGATGAAGTGTTTTATATTGACAGATAAATATAAATTAAGTGTTTTATATTGACAGATAAATATAGATGTTGTGTTTTATATTGATAATGGTGCAAAGACCCAGAGATGGTGTTATAAAAGTCACTCGTTCAGCTAGTTTAAGATGTCAAAGGTTCACAATGCCTCAGCTAGAGTTTAAACCATCAGCAGTAATAATGGCCACCGGCACAACAGGAGGTACATAGGAATGCCCTATGGTGACCTCTGACCTTCAGAATTATTTGATAAAGAGATGAGCGACCGATAGACTGAGGATCTAAACATCAGATTGACTTATTTTTTTATTTAAAGCAGAAGTAACATTATATCCTGGTCCTCTTTTACCTAAACTCATTACTTCAGACTTACGTGCCATCCAGAAACTTGCAAGTGAACGTTGTCTTGTGGTGCATCATCTCAAAGAGGCACAAAATCTCTTTCTCGGACCTTCACCATGACTGTTCCCTGCTGGTGGAATAATCTGCCTAACTCAACCAGAGTGGCTGAGTCCGTAGCCATTTTCAAGAAACGGCTGAAGACGCATCTTTTTTGGCAACACTTGATCAATTAATACTAACACTTTCTCTTCTATTCTATATATATTTATAAAAAAAAAAAAAAAATGTAAATACATGTACTGCGTTAGATTAAACTGAGAAGGGTCATAGCACTTGCATATTGCTGTCCTATTGTAAGTTTAACTGCTTCTATTGTTCTCATTTGTAAGCTGCTTTGGATAAAAGCATCTTACATGAATAAATGTAAATGTAAATGTCCTCACACTGTCAGAAATAATTTCACTTACTCAAAGTCGAGGGGGCATATTAAACCAGCAGTGAAATCCTGCAATATACAGTGTGAGTAATGCAGTGAACAGTACCAGTTCAACAGCGCATGCTTTCTTTGGTGTTTCATCTTATAGTTCAGCTAATGATTTAAAATCTGCATATTGTCATCAAACCACACACAGTCACAGCCATGCAAATGTGATGAATGCTTTGCATGCATGTGTGAACGACTGCTAAACTGTTCAATGATAAATCAAAAAAACATGTGACTAGTGGTGTCTTCTACTGCGTCATCACTCACCTGTGATGTTTACATTCATCTTAATCTGAGGAGGAAATCTGAGGAAGCAACTATCCTGATTCAGAGGGATTTCTGACAGTTCGAAATAGATAATAAAAAAATAAAAAATACAAAAGGATTTCGGCCAAGAAATCTGCTTAGATTTATTTCTTTTCAGTTTGAAGTACATGAAATAGATTTCATTTTTGCAGTTACAAGAACAAAGCAAGCTGAATGATGCAGTAAAATCAGTGTCATTTGGCACTAAAGTATCGTCTCGTACAGTGTGTGTCACAGAAACAGAGCTTAAAGTTAGAAACCCACACACACACACAGTACAGAGGAACAGCATATTTCTACATTTGCTTCTCAGAAAACGAGTCTGTGTTATTCAAATGGAACATAAAGGCATTTCTGGATCTCAAGTGTGTGAACTCAAAATCATGAATGAACACAGAACATCAACACCACACACACCATTCACAGGCAGACTACTGGGTAAAATGGATTAAACACACACATATATACTGTACAAACACACAGTTCTGGCGGGTTATGATCCTTCATGCTGGACTAGCGCTTCATTCAGATTAGCGTCGGTGCCCCCCGCAGGCCCGGAGGCCAAATTCTGCCGTGTCCCACCTCCATAATCGGCCTGGACCCGTGCGGCCTGGTCCATCTCCAGTGTGTGTCGGTCCATCGCCAGCGCTGTGTGTCGACTCGTCTCCAGTGTGTTTACCAGCAGCTCCCGCAGCGCCTGAAGAGAGTCAAGCTGTTCGTCCAGCGCTCGGGTCTTCTCAGCACTGCTGGAGTCCAAACACACACAGGTTACAACAGAACCTTTTCTTCAACCACACACAGGTTACAACAGAACCTTCACTCCAACCACACACAGGTTACAACAGAACCTTTTCTTCAACCACACACAGGTTACAACAGAAACTTCACTTCAAACACACACCGGTTACAACAGAACCTTCTCTTCAACAACACACAGGTTACAACAGAACCTTCTCTTCAACAACACACAGGTTACAACAGAACCTTCACTCCAACCACACACAGGTTACAACAGAACCTTCTCTTCAACAACACACAGGTTACAACAGAACCTTCTCTCCAACCACACACAGGTTACAACAGAACCTTCTCTCCAACCACACAGGTTACAACAGAACCTTCTCTTCAACAACACACAGGTTACAACAGAACCTTCTCTTCAACAACACACAGGTTACAACAGAACCTTCTCTCCAACCACACAGGTTACAACAAAACCTTCTCTCCAACCACACAGGTTACAACAGAACCTTCACTCCAACCACACAGAGGTTACAACAGAACCTTTTCTTCAACCACACACAGGTTACAACAGAACCTTCACTTCAAACACACACAGGTTACAACAGAACCTTCTCTTCAACAACACACAGGTTACAACAGAACCTTCTCTTCAAACACACACAGGTTACAACAGAACCTTCTCTTCAACAACACACAGGTTACAACAGAACCTTCTCTTCAACAACACACAGGTTACTACAGAACCTTCACTCCAACCACACACAGGTTACAACAGAACCTTCACTTCAAACACACACAGGTTACAACAGAACCTTCTCTTCAACAACACACAGGTTACTACAGAACCTTCACTCCAACCACACACAGGTTACAACAGAACCTTCTCTTCAACAACACACAGGTTACAACAAAACCTTCTCTCCAACCACACAGGTTACAACAGAACCTTCTCTCCAACCACACACAGGTTACAACAGAACCTTCACTTCAAACACACACAGGTTACAACAGAACCTTGACTCCAACCACACACAGGTTACAACAGAACCTTCACTCCAACCACACACAGGTTACAACAGAAACTTCTCTTCAACAACACAGAGGTTACAACAGAACCTTCACTTCAAACACACACAGGTTACAACAGAACCTTTACTCCAACCACACACAGGTTACAACAGAACCTTCTCTCCAAATACACACAGGTTACAACAGAAACTTCACTCCGACCACACACAGATTACAACAGAAACTCCTCTTCAAACACACACAGGTTACAACAGAACCTTCTCTCCAAATACACACAGGTTGAAACAGAACCTTCACTCCAACCACACACAGGTTACAACAGAAACTTCTCTTCAACAACACACAGGTTACAACAGAACCTTCTCTCCAAACACACACAGGTTACAACAGAACCTTTTCTTCAACCACACACAGGTTACAACAGAACCTTCACTCCAACCACACACAGGTTACAACAGAACCTTTTCTTCAACCACACACAGGTTACAACAGAAACTTCACTTCAAACACACACCGGTTACAACAGAACCTTCTCTTCAACAACACACAGGTTACAACAGAACCTTCTCTTCAACAACACACAGGTTACAACAGAACCTTCACTCCAACCACACACAGGTTACAACAGAACCTTCTCTTCAACAACACACAGGTTACAACAGAACCTTCTCTCCAACCACACACAGGTTACAACAGAACCTTCTCTCCAACCACACAGGTTACAACAGAACCTTCTCTTCAACAACACACAGGTTACAACAGAACCTTCTCTTCAACAACACACAGGTTACAACAGAACCTTCTCTCCAACCACACAGGTTACAACAAAACCTTCTCTCCAACCACACAGGTTACAACAGAACCTTCACTCCAACCACACAGAGGTTACAACAGAACCTTTTCTTCAACCACACACAGGTTACAACAGAACCTTCACTTCAAACACACACAGGTTACAACAGAACCTTCTCTTCAACAACACACAGGTTACAACAGAACCTTCTCTTCAAACACACACAGGTTACAACAGAACCTTCTCTTCAACAACACACAGGTTACAACAGAACCTTCTCTTCAACAACACACAGGTTACTACAGAACCTTCACTCCAACCACACACAGGTTACAACAGAACCTTCACTTCAAACACACACAGGTTACAACAGAACCTTCTCTTCAACAACACACAGGTTACTACAGAACCTTCACTCCAACCACACACAGGTTACAACAGAACCTTCTCTTCAACAACACACAGGTTACAACAAAACCTTCTCTCCAACCACACAGGTTACAACAGAACCTTCTCTCCAACCACACACAGGTTACAACAGAACCTTCACTTCAAACACACACAGGTTACAACAGAACCTTGACTCCAACCACACACAGGTTACAACAGAACCTTCACTCCAACCACAAACAGGTTACAACAGAAACTTCTCTTCAACAACACAGAGGTTACAACAGAACCTTCACTTCAAACACACACAGGTTACAACAGAACCTTTACTCCAACCACACACAGGTTACAACAGAACCTTCTCTCCAAATACACACAGGTTACAACAGAAACTTCACTCCGACCACACACAGATTACAACAGAAACTCCTCTTCAAACACACACAGGTTACAACAGAACCTTCTCTCCAAATACACACAGGTTGCAACAGAACCTTCACTCCAACCACACACAGGTTACAACAGAAACTTCTCTTCAACAACACACAGGTTACAACAGAACCTTCTCTCCAAATACACACAGGTTACAACAGAACCTTCACTCCAACCACACACAGGTTACAACAGAAACTTCTCTTCAACAACACACAGGTTACAACAGAACCTTCTCTCCAAATACACACAGGTTACAACAGAACCTTCACTCCAACCACACACAGGTTACAACAGAACCTTCACTTCAAACACACAGGTTACAACAGAACCTTCACTCCAACCACACACACAGGTTACAACAGAACCTTCACTCCAACCACACACAGGTTACAACAAAACCTTCTCTCCAAATACACACAGGTTACAACAGAACCTTCACTCCAACCACACACAAGTTACAACAGAACCTTCTCTCCAAATACACACAGGTTACAACAGAACCTTTTCTTCAAACACACACAGGTTACAACAGAAACTTCACTTCAACAACACACAGGTTAAAACAGAACCTTCTCTTCAACAACACACAGGTTACAACAGAACCTTCTCTTCAACAACACACAGGTTACAACAGAACCTTCACTCCAACCACACACAGGTTACAACAGAACCTTCTCTCCAACCACACAAAGGTTACAACAGAACCTTCTCTCCAACCACACACAGGTTACAACAGAATCTTCTCTCCAACCACACACAGAACCTTCTCTTCAAACAGAACCTTCTCTTCAAACACACACAGGTTACAACAGAACCTTCTCTTCAACAACACACAGGTTACAACAGAACCTTCTCTTCAACAACACACAGGTTACTACAGAACCTTCACTCCAACCACACACAGGTTACAACAGAACCTTCACTTCAAACACACACAGGTTACAACAGAACCTTCTCTTCAACAACACACAGGTTACTACAGAACCTTCACTCCAACCACACACAGGTTACAACAGAACCTTCTCTTCAACAACACACAGGTTACAACAAAACCTTCTCTCCAACCACACAGGTTACAACAGAACCTTCTCTCCAACCACACACAGGTTACAACAGAACCTTCACTTCAAACACACACAGGTTACAACAGAACCTTGACTCCAACCACACACAGGTTACAACAGAACCTTCACTCCAACCACAAACAGGTTACAACAGAAACTTCTCTTCAACAACACAGAGGTTACAACAGAACCTTCACTTCAAACACACACAGGTTACAACAGAACCTTTACTCCAACCACACACAGGTTACAACAGAACCTTCTCTCCAAATACACACAGGTTACAACAGAAACTTCACTCCGACCACACACAGATTACAACAGAAACTCCTCTTCAAACACACACAGGTTACAACAGAACCTTCTCTCCAAATACACACAGGTTGCAACAGAACCTTCACTCCAACCACACACAGGTTACAACAGAAACTTCTCTTCAACAACACACAGGTTACAACAGAACCTTCTCTCCAAATACACACAGGTTACAACAGAACCTTCACTCCAACCACACACAGGTTACAACAGAAACTTCTCTTCAACAACACACAGGTTACAACAGAACCTTCTCTCCAAATACACACAGGTTACAACAGAACCTTCACTCCAACCACACACAGGTTACAACAGAACCTTCACTTCAAACACACAGGTTACAACAGAACCTTCACTCCAACCACACACACAGGTTACAACAGAACCTTCACTCCAACCACACACAGGTTACAACAAAACCTTCTCTCCAAATACACACAGGTTACAACAGAACCTTCACTCCAACCACACACAGGTTACAACAGAACCTTCTCTCCAAATACACACAGGTTACAACAGAACCTTTTCTTCAAACACACACAGGTTACAACAGAAACTTCACTTCAACAACACACAGGTTAAAACAGAACCTTCTCTTCAACAACACACAGGTTACAACAGAACCTTCTCTTCAACAACACACAGGTTACAACAGAACCTTCACTCCAACCACACACAGGTTACAACAGAACCTTCTCTCCAACCACACAAAGGTTACAACAGAACCTTCTCTCCAACCACACACAGGTTACAACAGAATCTTCTCTCCAACCACACACAGGTTACAATAGAACCTTCTCTCCAACCACACACAGGTTACAACAGAACCTTCTCTCCAACCACACACAGGTTACAACAGAATCTTCTCTCCAACCACACACAGGTTACAATAGAACCTTCACTTCAAACACACACAAGTTACAACAGAACCTTCTCTCCAAATACACACAGGTTACAACAGAACCTTCTCTCTAAATACACACAGGTTACAACAGAACCTCACACATACATGACTTCAGGAGACATGGAACACAGTGCATGATAGGACTATTATGGTTATTTTTTATGTTTTTATGAGTGATGACTGTAGCTCGACTGAACACAAATACACTGTCGGTCTTTTGTGATCCACAGAAGAAACACAGACATACAGGTTTAGAACGTCATGATGGTCAGAAAATGACAGAATATTCCTGAACTCCTCCTTTAACTTTTGTGCATTCCTAAACGAAAACGGCACAATTTCAACAACACATTCATACACAGACAAATCAACATCACGAGTGATGGATATCATCAGTGTCATGGACACACACACACACACACACACACACACACACACTGATACTATGGATCTGTGCTTGTGTTCTGACCTGTCTGCTGGACTCTGGACGCCTCTGAGCGACTGATAAAGACTCTTCTCGGCTCTCAGAGCTTCATTCAGCGTCTGCTGCTCCGACACAAGCTGCTGTAGGACACACTGACACACACACACAACATGAGTACACACACACATATACTACTCGCACTCATGTACAGGACGGTAATTCATGATCTTACCTGCTGATCAGAGCTCAATGTGTCAGGATGCCTCCCAGCCAGAAGAGAGCGCAACTCTGACAGCTCCCGCTACACACACACACACAAAAGGAAAGAGAAATAATTAGGTCAGTTTTTTGTCAACCATTTTGACTCCAAACCCCTCCATTGTCCACAACAATATTTGAAGGCTCTGTGACTTTTCCAGTTGTTCATGATTTACTGGAAAAGGATTATTACTAATATTTTTTAATTTCATATAATTAGACAAATGTACATTAATTAAATGTATGAGAACATCCATGGCGTTTAAATGATTTTCTAGGTCTAGAACTGCCTTGATGTTTGGTTGTTTTAGCTTATTTTAAAGCTTGTATTGTTTTTGTTTTATTGCCCCCTGCTTGATAACCACTACTATACCACCATACTGTTTATTTCAGCTAGTAAGCTCAATTTGAGAATAATTCATACAATATTTCAGTATTACTTTTGACTCTGGGTGGTTCGGGTGAGTCTGCAGCCCCAAAGCAGAATTAATATTAGGCAATTATTTCAAAACCTTTACTGTATTAACCCTTTACCCCACACCCCCCATTTTGGCAAGCGGGGTATAAATGATGACATACCCAAAATAAAAAAGGTTGCTGCTCATAAGTCATTCTGAGTAGACACATAATCAACATATATTTAGAAAGCCAACACGACAGTTTACAGTTCAAGAATTAGCCTACTCAGGCTGCTATTAATATAGAGATATATAAGCTCAAACATAAAAAACTAAAATAAAAATATTAAGAATATAATTTTAAAATGTATAAAAATGTTATGTGAATGTAGTATAACAACTTATAACCACTTAAACGGAAGCCACAAGTGTGGTCATGCTTCATTTCAGATCTGAGGATGATGATATCTCTAAAACTATGAATTTTATTAAACATTTTCTAAGATCGGGGGGGCGCTCTATGGTGGCTAAGCAGTAAGACGTGTTTGGCAGGGCTTCCGGCATGCTTGCTTAATTTAATGTATTTTTCTTAAAGTATTCTTTCAAACTCGACGCCAGAAGTTTAAGTATCGGACCTTCTTGTTAAGTTGACTCCAAAAATCTACAAAAATGGCGACAAATCTCAGAAAATACAAGTACATGGGATCAGCGGGCGCTAGGCCGAACGCCTCCTCGGACCGGATTGCTTCCAAGGGCATGAGTGAATCGGCTCCACCCTCACCAAACCCCGGCGAACCGGATACACCTGACTTGAAGTCTGAAATACTTATTGCGCTGAAGTCTGATATCTCGGCGGTGATTAAATCGGAGCTGAAGGATGCCCTCGAGGAAGATTTCGACTTTCTTAAAAATGAATTACTAGCGGTGAAATCTGAAATAATAAACAGCACTGCGGCGCTTCGCTCGGAGCTAGACCAAGTCAAAGTGAGTGTCAAAGATATTGAGGGTGGCTTATCTACTTGGTCAGATGAGGTTGTCGCCCTTCAAAGTACAGTGGGTGAATTGAAATCGGAGCTAAAGGAGCTAAAGGTGAAGTGTGAAGACATGGAGGGCCGGATGAGGAGGTGCAACGTGCGGATTCTCGGTGTTCCCGAGACACCGGATTCCAGTTCAACCATAGCAGTCGCCAAGATGCTAACTGAGGTGCTACAGCTCGGGAAAGAGCCACTGATTGATCGATCGCATCGTACACCAGGTCAAAAGAGACCGGGTGGTAAACCAAGAGTAATTGTTGCTAAGTTTCACTATTATCAAGAGTGTGCGGAGATTCTGCGCCGTGCACGCACCTGTGGCCCACTTCATTTCAAGGGCGCGAATATCACAATTTTTCCTGATTACACTGCAAGCGTGGCGAAGGCACGGGCAGCGTTCACAGACGTGAGAAGGCTACTTCATAACCGGCCAGGTGTTCGTTACGGATTACTTTTTCCGGCACGACTGCGTATTACCCACGGTGAGGAGGACAAAGAATTTGCTGACCCAAAAAAGGCCATGGCTTATGTGAAGGAGAATATTATTGTGGCGACAGATGACGATCATTGACTGTGGAGCTGATTTCCCTCGGTCTGCATATTTTTTCAGGTTGTATGGTCACAATTGTTCTAGATCCCGAAATATGTAAATTGTTATGCAGAAAATACTCTTTAGGGGATGAATGTAAAGCACATTGTTTACAACGAACTAATTTAGGAGGGTCAACATCAGTATTAATTTTATCTTCTTGCATTGAGAATACTAACGTTACTATATAATTTTCTTTTTTGAAAATTTCTTTTCTGTTTATTTCTGGGGGCTAACCGGAAGCCCAAGCAGCTAGAGTTATGTTCCCCAATACAAGCACTATAATGTGTGGATTTTTATGTTGTGAGGTTATGTTTCTCCTGGTTTTTGTAGGAGAAGGGGGTGGGTTTATACTGGATCTGTATATCACTGGGTTGTTTCTTGTCAGTTTCTCATATGTAACCCTTTTGATTTGTGTATATTTTTTTTTATATATGGTTATAGTATGGCTAACAAAAAAGGTACTAGACATTCATATGATTACTCGGTTAACTGTGTAAGCTGGAACGTGAAGTCCATCAACGGTCCCTTAAAATTTAGGAAAATTATAACACATTTAAAGCAGCTTAATACAGATATAGCATTTTTACAGGAGACCCATGTGTGCGCAGAGGATAGTTTACGTCTAAGTAAAAAATGGTCTGGTCAGGTGTTTCAATCAAATTTCCACTCTAGGTCAAGAGGAGTGGCCATCATGATTGGTAATCATATACAATTTACTGCTTCTAGTGTATATACAGACTCTGCTGGGCGTTATGTACTCGTGGTAGGGAAGCTGTACGCTCTTCCAGTTATTTTAGTTTCAGTTTATGCACCAAACTGGGATGATTGTACCTTTTTCAATACCCTATTTTCAAATATGCCAGATATGTCAACACACAGTCTCATAATGGGTGGAGATATCAATTGTGTGCTCTCATCTTTAGATCGAAGTGCAGCTGGGAAAACAACCCTTACTAAATCTGCTCACTCGATCGAATCATTTCTGGAAACGTACGGGGTGGCTGATGTGTGGCGTTTTCGCAATCCTACCTCGAGGGCGTATTCATTCTTCTCACCTGTTCATAATACGTATTCCCGAATTGATTCTTTTTTCATTGACAAAAGAATTTTACATATGGTGAGGGAATGTGACTATGGCGCCATAGTCATTTCGGACCATGGGCCCCTTAGTATGAAATTGCGTTTCTCTGATTCACAATCAGTATTTCGCCCATGGCGGTTGAACACCTTACGACTTTCAGATGAGAAGTTTGTTAGTTATATAAGGGCAGAAATTAAATTCTTTCTTGAAGTAAATCAAACCCCGGGGATGCCATTTTCTACCGTCTGGGAGTCCTTAAAGGCCTACCTGAGGGGCCAGATAATCTCATATTGTGCTAACAAGAAGAAGAGAAGCTCTGAACGACTAAGAGTGTTGACAGACGAAATATTACTTGTGGACAGAGAATATAGCCATTCCCCTACGCCAGATTTGGTCAAGAAACGTATGTCACTTCAAACTGAATTTAATACTTTGTCTACCCAACAGGCTGAATACCAGATTTCTAGGTCGAGGCATGGGTATTATGAACATGGTGAGAAGGCGGGACGTTTGCTCGCACATCAGCTGCGCCAGAGATCAGTCTCTCAAACTATTCCAGCTATAATTAATGATCAAGGTAATCTTTGTTCAGACAATGAGAAAATTAACTCCTGTTTTAGTCAGTTCTATCAATCACTGTACTCTTCTGACTTACTTCCTAATCAGTCTGATTTGGAGACCTTCTTTGAAGGTATAAGCATTCCCTCCCTAAATTCAGATCTGGCAGACGAATTGGAAAAAGATATTTCAGTGACTGAGATAGTTTTTGCAATTAGAGACATGCAAAGTGGCAAGTGTCCGGGGCCGGATGGTTTCCCGGCTGAATTTTTAAAGAAATTTTCCGAATTATTGTCTCCTTTACTGCTGTCAGTTTTTAATGAGTCTTCTGTAAATTTGTCACTTCCAGTATCTATGCGACAAGCTATCATATCGTTACTACTTAAAAAGGAGAAAAGCCCTCTAAACTGTAGTTCTTACCGGCCGGTGTCGCTTCTGAATGCGGATGCCAAGATCTTCGCAAAGGTCTTGGCAAAGCGCCTTGAGAGGGTGGTTCCCACTGTTGTTTCACCTGACCAGACAGGGTTTGTTAAAAATCGCCAATCCTTTTTTAACATTAGACGATTGTTTGGTGTGCTGTATGCTCCCACTCCACCCGACCACAAGGACGATGAGGTGATACTCTCCCTTGATGCTGAAAAAGCATTTGACCGGGTGGAGTGGGGTTATCTGTTTAAGACTTTAGAAAACTTTAAATTTGGCCCTAAATTTATATCATGGATAAAATTGTTATATTCCTCGCCAACGGCAGCAGTACGCACCAACAATAACATATCCAACTATTTCGAATTACAACGAGGAACGCGCCAGGGTTGTCCGCTCTCGCCTCTCTTATTTGCGATTGCGATGGAACCTTTGGCTATTGCCGTAAGACAGAGCTTAATCATTAAAGGTATAAACCGTATGGGCTTTATGCATAAGATCTGTCTTTATGCCGATGACACGTTCTTGTTTATTTCGGATCCTCTGTCTAGTATCCCTGAGTTACTGATCCTACTTGGTAAATTTGGGAGAATTTCTGGCTATAAGGTTAATGTTCAGAAAAGTGAGCTGATGCCTGTGACCTCTCTGGAGGGGAAACTTACTGTTCCATTTAAAATAAGTTCGGAAAAGTTTAAATATCTGGGTATTTGGATAACGCGTAATTTTAAGAATCTTTATAGGGCTAATTACAATCCTTTGTTAGCAAATCTTAAACGGGACATTTCTCGCTGGGAATCCTTGCCTCTTTCCTTGGGGGGAAGGATTAATTCAGTTAAAATGATTATTTTGCCTAAATTTCTTTACTTGTTCCAAAGCTTGCCAATTTTTCTCTCTAAATCATTCTTTTCCAACCTGAATAGCCAGCTATCATCCTTTATATGGAATAAAAAGCATCCAAGGATTAACAAAAAGATTTTACAGCTGCCCCATAATTTGGGGGGCATGGCGCTCCCTAATTTCATGTACTATTATTGGGCTGCTAATATTAGAGCGTGGTTGTACTGGTTGAGAAAAGACAGAGCCGATCAGCCCTATACGCACACTACGCAAGGTGCGTAGGGCCCCGCAAATTACTCAAGGCCCCGCCTCCCCTCGTGTCAAAGCGCGTCAATCAATGTTTACAATATCGATGAGAAAATGAAGCGGAACTATCTTTCTGGTCACGAAAAGAGAGAGAAAAAAACACCATGAGAGTTAATTGCGGCAACAGTTATCAGGTAGACTTGTGTGCTCTCCTCTCAAAGTTTGATGTCAGCAAAGAACAGTAGGCTAAAGTTAAGTTGATGTGCGTTGATTTATTATGTTTAATAAACGACAAAGGACAACGGTGTTTGTTTATAAACTGCAGCTCGGAAAAGATAACCGCGTCACGCGTTAACATGCGATCATATGAACGTGCATGAAATGAAACGCGCACTTTCCAGCAGAAACATCTGTTGTGAGTTGGGACCAGTACAATATGGGCGTGATGGCACTCCTCATTATAGTTTTAAAACAAGACGATGATTATCTAGTCGCTAAGTCAAGGTTTAGTTACAACTCTGCACTAATGCAATATGGAAAGCAATGTATTGACATTGACTATTGATAGGCTCCATTGAATTTAAAATGTTGATTGGCTGGAGATTCTGGTCAATATGGATGCACATCCCTCAGTAAAATAATAACCATCAAGAATCAAGAGTATCAAGAATTACTTTTATCATTTAAAAACACAGTGACATGCTATGGCGCCATTTTAGCTTTTATTCATTCACAGGATATGCATTTTTGATATCAATAATTCAATTTGTACTATTTAAAATGTGAATTCTTGATATTAAGAATTAACTTTTTACTAGTAACAATGTCTTCTGATATCAGGAATTACATTTTCACTAGAACTAGTTAAAGGAGGGATTGTAGTGGGAACACTGGGGTGTCAGGTGTGACTGTGTGGCAATGGCAAATAGTTCATGGCTCACGGGTCAGGTATGAGGGCCCCTAAACAGAATTTTGCTTAGGGCCCCAGGGAGGTCAGGATCGGCTCTGAGAAAAGACACTGATGTGCCAGGCTGGGTGACTCTGGAGAGGGCCTCAATTACATCCAGCTCTCCTACAGCATTGCTCTGCTCTAGGTTACCCTTTAAACAATCAATTTCAACGTACTCTTCCAGCCCACTTGTTATCCATACAGTTAAGATTTGGAACCAATGTAGACGGTCCTTTGGTTATACTGGGTTATTGTTCACTGCCCCTGTGTCAAATAACCATATGTTTGTCCCTTCTGTAACGGATGAGGCTTTTAAAATATGGGCTGTGAATGGAATACATTCACTAAATAATCTGTACATTGATAATAATTTTGCCTCATTTGAACAACTAGTAAAAAAATGTAATATTAAAAAATCACATTTTTTTAGGTATTTGCAATTGAGAAATTTGGTTATGGCTAATTCTGATTGTTTTCCTCAGTGTCCCGTTCAGTCTCTTGTGGATAAGATATTTGACTGTAAGACAGACAGAAAACAGGTCCTGAGCAAGATTTATACATTGCTCAGTTCATACCATGAGACCAATCTGGACATTCTGAAACACAAGTGGGAATCTGACTTGGATGAAGACATATCGGACGCGGTCTGGCAAAAGGTAGTACAGAATATTCATTCGTCTTCAGTGTGTTTGAGGCATGCTGTTATCCAGTTTAAAGTGGTACACCGTCTGCATTGGTCCAAAGACAAATTGTCCAAGATCAAGTTGGACCTGGACCCTGCATGCGATCGGTGCAAACAAACCCCGGCTACACTTCTACACATGTTTTGGACTTGTTCGAAGCTTCACGGATACTGGCTATCTATTTTTGATACATTTTCCAAAATATGTGGAAAGACTGTGCACCCGTGCCCTTTGACTGCACTATTTGGGGTGATCAAGGTGGATGCTTCTTTGAGCGGGTGCCAGGTGAACATGATCGCTTTTTGTTCCTTGCTAGCTAGAAGACTTATTTTGTGTAGGTGGAAGGATCCTTGCCCTCCAACATATGGACACTGGATTAAGGAGGTCATGTGTCATATTCATTTGGAAAAGATTAGATATAGTGTAAAAGGGTCTGTTGAGAAGTTTTACAATATGTGGATGCCATTTTTGTCTTTTTTTTGAAAGTGTGCCAATTGACAATTTTGTATAAATATCTACACAAACATGTGTTAAGAAGTATATGAGGTTGCATAGAGGTCTGACTACTGTTCACATTTCTATTTATTTATTTGTTATTATTTTTATATCTATCTTTTATGGATCCAGTATGGGGTGGGGGGAGGGGGGCTTTTTGTTGTCGCTGTGTTAATCTAAATGTGAAACTTAAAATCAATAAAAAGACTTTGTTCAAAAAAAACATTTTCTAAGATCATGATGTGAGTTTTCAGAGAAGGCTGATAAGATGCTAATCAAATATTTTATTGACCTTTAAACACCCATTTGCAGTCTGTTATCTAATGCCTGGCGACGAGAACTGCTCAATTCATGTTCTATTGTTCTCACTCAATGAATCCTCATTATTCTTTTATCATTATTCTTTTGTTTGTATTCAGCCATTATAGCCTTTATTCTGGCATTATGTGGCTTGGCCATCTAAACCACTTTCATCCCACATACATTAATCCACCTATTATCTGAATCCACCCATTATCTATTATATTTCTAGAAAACAAACAAAAAAAGCATATTCTTGGGATGTGAATTCTTGTAACAAAATAGATTGTGAAATAGATATAGCTCCTGGCACATCATTACCATGGTAATAAGTATTCAAATAACCTTTCTAATTTATTCAATGAACACATTGGCGTTTCCAAAGTTTAGGACATGGATTGTGAAAAGTGATATACAAATAAAAATGACATGATTTGATGTGTGTTTTACCTCAGTCTCTCTTTGTTTTCTGAGGGTCAGCTGTAGCTCATCTCTGACCACTTGAATCTCTAGATCGCCTGAGCTGCTCGTACACACAGCTGCTCAACGTAAAAACACACACACACTCAAAATGAAGAGAATCATTTTAATTGATCAAATGTTGACTGTACAGCGGTGACACTCACCCAGTTCTGCTGCTGTGGAGCTCTGATCCTGCAGTAACTCCTGCACATACAACACATTGTTACCACAGTACAATAACGGTACATTTACACACAACACATCATTACCGCGGTACATTTACACACAACACATCATTACCGCGGTACATTCACACACAGAACATCTTTACCGTGGTACATTAACGGTACATTCACACACAGCACATCATTACCGTGGTACAGTTACACACAACACATCATTACCATGGTAGATTTACACACAGCACATCTTAACCGTGGTACATTTACGGTACATTCACACACAACACATCATTACCGCGGTACATTTACACACAACACATCATTACCGCAATACATTTACACACAACACATCATTACCGCGGTACATTCACACACATCATTACCGCAGTACATTTACACACAACACATCATTACCACAGTACATTTACACACAACACATCATTACCGCGGTACATTTACACACAGCACATCATTACCGCGGTACATTTACACACAGCACATAATTACCGCGGTACATTTACACACAGCACATTATTATTGCAGTACATTTACACAGCACATCATTACCGCGGTACATTTACACACAGCACATAATTACCGCGGTACATTTACACACAGCACATCATTACCACGGTACATTTACATACACATCATTACTGCAGTACATTTACACACAGCACATCATTACCGCAGTACATTTACATACACCACATCATTACCACGGTACATTTACACACAGCACATCATTACTGCAGTACATTTATATACACCACATCATTACCGCGGTACATTTACACACAGCACATCATTACTGCAGTACATTTACAAACAGCACATAATTACCGCGGTACATTTACACAGAACATCATTACTGCAGTTTATCCATTAATACAATTATTAGAAATTAATCTAAAATAATCTTATTTATAGTAATAAAAACACTATAACAGCAGAAGTGTGTGAATCTGATGAAGCTCGATAAATGAATTGTAAAAATTAAGTCTGTTTTAGGGCATTAAGTTTCAAAATCACTTAAACAAATTTAGCCCAAAATGCTCATGACTTGAACAAATAATGACTTAAATAATCATTACAGTGATGAACACAGTAAAGAGCAGCTTGTGTAAATGTGTTTTCTCTGACCTGTATGAAGGAGTCTTTCTCCTTGAGGACGTTCTGGAGTCTCTTCAGTTCTCGGACCGCAGGAACATCTCTCTCTCTCTCCCGGTTCACATCGTGCAGCTCCTGTTCCCGTGACGACAGCTGCCGACGCAACTCCTGCAACTGAGCAGATCGCTCGGATATCACCCGTCCCAACCTCTCCCCATAATCCTGAGGGAACACGGGAAACATGAGGAGACCAGCACAGAGGAGAAAATCCTGAGGGAACATGGGAGACATGAAGAAACCAGCACAGAGGACAAACATGAGGAAATCCTGAGGGAACATGGGAAACATGAGGAGACCAGCACAGAGGACAAACATGAGGAAATCCTGAGGGAACACGGGAAACATGAGGAGACCAGCACAGAGGACAGAGGAGAAAATCCTGAGGGAACATGGGAGACATGAAGAAACCAGCACAGAGGACAAACATGAGGAAATCCTGAGGGAACATGGGAGACATGAAGAAACCAGCACAGAGGACAAACATGAGGAAATCCTGAGGGAACATGGGAAACATGAGGAGACCAGCACACAGGACAGAACATGAGGAAATCCTGAGGGAACATGGGAGACATGAGGAGACCAGCACAGAGAACAGAGGAGAAAATCCTGTAGGAACATGGGAGACATGAAGAAACCAGCACAGAGGACAAACATGAGGAAATCCTGAGGGAACATGGGAGACATGAGGAGACCAGCACACAGGACAGAACATGAGAAAATCCTGAGGGAACACTGGAGACATGAAGAAACCAGCACACAGGATAGAACATGAGGAAATGCTGAGGGAACATGGGAGACGTGAAGACAACAGCACACAGGACAGAACATGAGGAAATCTCTAGGGAACACAGAAAACATGAGGAGACCAGCGCACAGGACAGAACATGGGGAAATCCTGAGGGAACATGGGAGACATGAGGAGACCAGAACATGAGGAAATCCTGAGGGAACACGGGAGACCAGCACACAGGACAGAACATGAGGAAATCCTGAGGGAACACGGGAGACATGAGGAGACCAGCACAGAGGACAGAACATGATAACTGCTGATCATCGGCACCTTCATCTCCTGGTCTCTGGAGCTGATGGTGTCGAGCAGCTCCGTCAGGTGTGTGTGGTGTTCCTGCAGCTGGAGACTGCGCTCTGACATCACTTCCTGAAACAGACACTCTCTCGTGGAGAGATGAGCCTGGAGTTCCTGCAGGACATCAGTGGCCGACAGCTTTCCCAACAACACTGACCGGAGCTCCTGTAACACACAGACTAACACTCAGCTGCCGCAGGGTAAGCCTGTTGAATGATGTGCTGTGTGTAAATGTACCGCGGTAATGATGTGCTGTGTGTAAATGTGCCGCGGTAATGATGTGAGGTGTGTAAATGTACCGCGGTAATGATGTGCTGTGTGTAAATGTACCGCGGTAATGATGTGCTGTGTGTAAATGTACCGCGGTAATTATGTGTTGTGTGTAAATGTACCGCGGTAATGATGTGTTGTGTGTAAATGTACCGCGGTAATGATGTGTTGTGTGTAAATGTACCGCGGTAATGATGTGCTGTGTGTAAATGTACCGCGGTAATGATGTGCTGTGTGTAAATGTACCGTGGTAATGATGTGCTGTGTGTAAATGTACCGCGGTAATGATGTGCTGTGTGTAAATGTACCGTGGTAATGATGTGCTGTCAAGTCAAGTCAAGTCAAGTTTATTTGTATAGCGCTTTTCACAATACAGATTGTATCAAAGCAGCTTCACAGTATTAAATTAAAATAATACCAAAAAGTTTGTTTCAAGAGGAATTTATTGATTGATAAAATTAAATTAAATATCCCCAAAATATCCCCAACTGAGCAAGCCAAAGGCAACAGTGGCAAGGAACCGAAAAACTCCATCAAGTGACCTAATGGTGTCCTAAAACTCCATCAGGTGACCTAATGGAGAAAAAAAACCTTGGGAGAACCCAGGCTCAGTCGGGGGCCAGTTCTCCTCTGGCATTTATGAGCTAGAGGCCGGATTGTAGTTTGAACTGTAGGATTATATGAATGCCTGGCTGAAGAGATGCGACTTTAATCTAGTTTTAAACTGGGAGAGCGAGTCTGAGCAACGAACAGTATCAGGAAGACTATTCCAGAGTTTTGGAGCCAAATGTGAAAATGCTCTCCCTCCTTTGGTGGTTCTGGATATCCTAGGTATGACCAAAAGCCTTGAATTTAGTGATCTTAAAGAGCGCGATGGATTATAGGGTGATAGAAGATCCGTTAAATAGACTGGAGCTAAGCCGTTTAGGGCTTTATAAGTCAGTAGCAATATCTTATAATTAATACGGAGCTTTATAGGTAACCAATGCAGTGATGATAAAATCGGTGTTATATGATCATATTTTCTTGATCTCGTTAAGAACTCTAGCGGCGGCATTTTGGACTAACTGTAGCTTGTTTATTGAGGATGCAGGACAACCAGCTAATAAAGCATTACAGTAATCCAGTCTCGAGGTCATGAATGCATGAACTAACTTTTCTGCATCAGAAACTGATAGCATATTACGTAGCTTAGCAATGTTTCTAAGGTGGAAAAAGGCTGTTTTTGTAACATATGAAATATGATTTTCAAAAGACAGGTTGCAATCGAGTATAACACCCAGGTCTTTTACTGTAGAGGATAAAGTAACAGGACATCCTATGATGTTAAAGTTGTATTGTGCGAGGTTTTGTGGGCGGTTTTTTGAACCGATAAGTATTACCTCTGTCTTGTCTGGATTTAATAAAAGAAAATTACGCGTCATCCAATCTTTTATATCTTTAACACACTCTGTCAATTTGGAAAATTTAGCGTTTTCATCCGGCCGTGATGAAATATATATTTGAGTGTCATCAGCATAACAATGGAAACTAATTCCATGTTTCCTTATAATATTTCCAAGTGGCATCATATATATGGAAAATAACAGAGGGCCTAATACAGATCCCTGCGGCACTCCATAGTTTACTGGAGTTATGATCGATTTTTCTCCATTTAAATAGACAAAATGGTAGCGGTCAGATAGGTATGATTTGAACCAGCTTAGTGCTTGTCCTTGAACACCAGTATAATTTTGTAGTCGATCTAAGAGTAATGTATGATCTATAGTATCGAACGCAGCACTAAGATCAAGTAAAACTAGTATTGAGATACAGCCTTGGTCAGAAGCTAAAAGTAAATCATTTGTGATTTTAACGAGCACAGTTTCAGTGCTATGATGCGGTCTGAATCCAGACTGAAACTTTTCATAGATATCATTTTGTTGCAAGAAAGAGCCCAGTTGAGCGGACACCACTTTTTCTAATATTTTAGACATAAATGGAAGATTTGAAATGGGTCTATAATTTGCTAGATTATTATGATCTAATTGTGGTTTCTTAATGAGAGGTTTTATAACTGCCAGTTTAAATGTTCTTGGAACATGACCTAAAGATAAAGACGAGTTAATAATATTGAGGAGAGGCTCTTCCACTACAGGTAACACTTCTTTCAGTAGTTTAGTTGGTATAGGATCTAATAAACATATTGTTGTTTTAGATGAAGTGATAAGTTTATTTAACTCTTTTTGTTCTATAGTTGTAAAGCACTGTAATTGTTCTTGCGGGGTGATAATTGAAGCTAAATTATAAGGCGCGATTGAAGATTGAACGTTTACAATTGTGGTTCTGATGCTTTCTATTTTCTCAGTGAAGAAGTTCATGAAATCATTACTACTGAACTGTAACGGGATATTTTGTTCGGGTGACGTCTGTTTATTTGTTAGTCTAGCCACGGTGTTAAATAAAAACCTTGGATTGTTTTGGTTGTTTTCTATTAGTTTGCTGAGGTGCTCAGCCCTGGCCGCTTTTAGGGCCTTTTTATAACGTGACATACTGTCTTTCCACGCGATTCTAAAGACCTCTAAATTAGTTTGTTTCCATTTACGCTCTAAAATACGGGTTTCTCTCTTTAAAACATGCGTAGTATTGTTATACCATGGTGCTTTATTTTTCTCTCTGACCTTTTTTAATTTAATAGGTGCAACCACATCTAATGTTCTAGAGAGAATGGTGCTCATAGTGCTAGTTAGTTCTTCTAGTTCATCTGTTTGTTTGGGTTCAGGCAGCAGCTGAGACAGATTAGATAAGCAATTTGAGAAATTATCTATGGTGGATGGGAGGATTGTTCTGCCTGGTTGATAACGCGACGCCGCATGACATATTACAGCAGTACGTAATATGCAAGTTACCATGTAGTGATCAGTGACTTCATCACTTTGTGGAATGATATCTATATCGGTTGGATCGGTTCCATGTGATATAATTAAATCGAGTGTATGATTAAGACGATGTGTTGGTCCGGTGACGTTTTGCTTGACCCCAAATGAATTTAATAAATCTGTAAACGCAGCTCCTAACGCATCATTTGGATTATCTACGTGTATGTTAAAATCTCCAACAATTAATGCTTTATCGACATTGACTAATAGGTCTGAGAGAAAATCTGCAAACTCTTTTAGGAAATCAGCGTAAGGCCCTGGCGGTCTATATACGGTAGCCAAGGCTAGAGATAATAGGGATGTTTTTCTAACATCTAAGAGCGTAACATTTAGTACAAGTACTTCAAATGAAATAAACTTATAACCCGTTTTCTGAGTAACATTTAGAATATCTCTATAAATGGTTGCAACACCTCCGCCACGACCAATCAGACGGGGCTCATGCTTATAACAGTATCCAGGAGGAGTAGACTCATTAATACCGAAATAATCATTTGGTTTAAGCCAGGTTTCAGTAAGGCAAAGTACATCGAAGCTATTATCTGTGACTATTTCATTTACAATAACTGCCTTAGGTGTGAGTGATCTAATGTTTAGAAGACCTAGCTTTAGAAATAGTTTTTGTTTACTAATAGCAACATTTTCTGTTTTAATAACAATTAGATTTTTCCTAGATCCTGCAGTAGATTTATTATTTGATCTCACTAAACGAGGAATAGACACGGTTTCTATGCAATGTTCTACACTAGTATTTATATCAGTTAAATTGGTGCAGCAGAGACTATGATTTGGACTTTTGGTTACTAGTCAAAGGGTATTTAACATTTTGGAGATGTTATCTGACAGAAGATCCACTCCGAATCTGCTTGGGTGTAAGCCATGAGCACGGAAAAGCCTAGGACGCTCCCAAAACAGATTCCAATTATTTACAAAGAGCAGTTTCTGCTCATTGCACCATGACATTAACCATTCATTTAGCGCAAATAATCTGCTGAACTTTTCATGGCCTAATCGGTACGTGGGAAGCGGTCCTGACACAATGATCGTTGTTTCAGGCGATGTGCTGCGTACCGTATCGATTAGATTCCTGAAGTCTTTCTTCAGAATCTCCGTCTGGCGCAGCCTGATGTCGTTCACTCCCGCGTGCAGGACCACAGTTCCGACGCGCTCGTCACCGTTCAGGATCTCGGGAACGCGAGCAGCGATTTCAGAAACACGAGCACCAGGAAAGCAGTGACTGTGCACCTTACTTTTACCTAACGTAGCGTGTACGTGCCGAATGATGGAATCGCCGATGATCACAGCATCGCGTTCTGTTTCGCGAAGAGGGGAGAAGCGGTTTTGTGTGGATAACCTCGAAAACCGGGAGGGTCGGAGAAAGTCTTGGTCTAAA
This sequence comes from Leuciscus idus, assembly GCA_021554675.1. Classification (NCBI taxonomy): domain Eukaryota; kingdom Metazoa; phylum Chordata; class Actinopteri; order Cypriniformes; family Leuciscidae; genus Leuciscus; species Leuciscus idus. The sequence goes on from CM038627.1 coordinate 104,479, forward strand.
CCTGACTCGCGTCTTCCGCTGCGGAACCACCCAGGCTTCGTGGTGGCGTGTTGGAGCCGGAGTGAACGAGACCATGGCTGATTGCGACCGATGCTGAGGAACGCACGGAGTAGACGCGGTCGGAGTCAGCGGGTTAGTAACGTTAAACACTGATTTGTGTGCATCGGCGCGTGATGTTTCAAGAGCCAAACACCGGTCTCTCAGCTCGGCCTGTCTCAATAAAAGGTCGTGGATCTGTTTCTCAACAGCTTCCAGCTCAGACTGCAGTGCGTGCAGCTCAAATGTGTCCTCACCTGCACCAAAAGGTAGACTACTTACATCTGATATATTCGCCATTTTAACAGATGGACAGTGAGTTAGCAACGAAGCTACCAGTGATGCTATCAATATTAATACTAATTTATGACTGAAGTCTTGGATATAATCCGTTTATTTTATTTTATTTTATTTTTTTATTTTTTTTATTTTTTTTAGTGGTAGGGGTGTAGAGTAGACGCACGATAGGCGAAAAAAAAATTTTTGTTTGTAAGTGAGTGTGGAGAAGACGCGTTCAGCCGTGATCCACGGACGTATCTTTAAGAGTATCCAGCGTTGGATCACTAATAGGCTTGAGACGCGTCTGCTCAACAGTCCGCGTTGTAACTATGAGGTTTTTTAGGTTTTTTAGTGGTAGGGGTGTAGAGTAGACGCACGATAGGCAAAAAAAAAAAAAAAAAGTTTGTTTTTAAGTGAGTGTGGAGAAGACGCGTTCAGCCGTGATCCACGGACGTACCTTTAAGAGTATCCAGCGTTGGATCACTAATAGGCTAGTCCGCGTTGTAACTATGAGGTTTGAGCAGTAGTGCTTCTCAGTGAGGAAAAGTAGAAAATGTTCGTTGTAAGCGAGTTTAAAGAGAAAAATCAAGAATTATAAATCAAATCGATAGAGCTCCAAAAACAACAACGCATTCAGACGCGACGCATGATAATAACAGGACAAGACATTACTCACCGTGTTTGTTGAGTGTTTCTTACTCACCTGAGCTTTTATGAACTCAAAGGCGCGAGCGAAAATAAATAAATAAAAATAGCTGAGCGCACGGGTGGCGCGTTAACAGGCTAGCGAATTACTAGTGTGTTGTGCTAGTAGTAACGGAAGCTAGCGATGTCAGGTTAATCTGAGATGTTGGATAAGCTGTATTTAGTAGTAGTATAAACAACTAGAAATTGTAGTAAATGATGGTTCAAAACAAGGAAATACGAGGCTAAGACGGAGCTTACAGCACCGAAGCAAACACACTTACAGCAGGCAGCGAGGCAGACAGGAGCAGTGTGTAAATGTACCATGTGCTGTGTGTAAATATACCATGGTAATGATGTGCCATGTGTAAATGCAACGCAGTAATTATGTGTTTGTATCTGACTCAAGCCTAGCGAGTCCGTTTACCTCTGTCTCTTTGCTGTGTGTGTGTAGAGCCGTTTGCAGCCGCTGGATGACGCCGTCTCTCTCTCGAACAGCGAGTGTGTGTTTCTCATCGCTCTGCTGTTTCATCCACTCCAGCTTTCGGCACATTTCCAGTGTTCTCTCTAATTCCAGCTCCTTACTGCGCACCAGAGCATCCAGACCCTGCACACACACACACACATTCAGAGAGTTCATCACAGCTCAGCAGTGTGCGTGTGACGGCTGATGATGACACACACCGTGACGGTGTCGTTGGTGTTGTTGAGGACGCAGCGCAGTCTCTCCAGGTCTCGGTCTTTGTCGCGCAGCATCAGCTGTAGTCGATGCACTTCAGCGTCCTTCTCCTCCAGACAGAGGAACTTCTCATCGATCGAGCGCTGAAACACACACACACATATATACGTTGAAGCAGAACATCCCATCGATCGAGCGCTGAAACACACACAACCGTTACATCTACATCTGCAGAAAATCAGAATGGTGCATCTGATCACTTAAAGGGATAGTTCAACCAAAAATGAAAATTAGCCCATGATTTACTCACTCTCAAGCCATCCTAGGTGTATATGACATTCTTCTTTCAGACGAATACAATCAGAGTTATATTAAAAAATGTCCTGGCTCTTCCAAGCTTTATAATGGCAGTGAATGACTGTTTCTGTTTTGAAGTCCATAAAAGTGCATCTGTCCATCATAAAAGTGCATCTATCCATCATAAAAGTGCATCTATCCATCATAAAAGTGCATATATCCATCATAAAAGTGCATCTGTCCATCATAAAAGTGCATATATCCATCATAAAAGTGCATATATCCATCATAAAAGTGCATCTGTCCATCATAAAAGTGCATCTATCCATCATAAAAGTGCATCTATCCATCATAAAAGTGCATCTGTCCATCATTGAAGTGCATCTCTCCATCATAAAAGTGCATCTATCCATCATTAAAGTGCACCTATCCATCATAAAAGTGCATCTATCCATCATAAAAGTGCATCTATCCATCAAAATAGTGCATCTATCCATCATAAAAGTGCATCTATCCACCATAAAAGTGCATCTGTCCATCATAAAAGTGCATCTATCCATCATAAAAGTGCATCTGTCCATCATAAAAGTACATCTATCCATCATAAAAGTGCATCTGTCCATCATTAAAGTGCATCTCTCCATCATAAAAGTGCATCTATCCATCATAAAAGTGCATATATCCATCATATATTAATATTTAACATGTTACAAAGTAAAATTAAAGTAGCGTAGTGCGCTTTTATGATGGACAGATGCACTTTTATCATTGATACTGTAGATGCACTTTTATGATGGATAGATGCACTTTTGTGATGGATAGATGCACTTTTATGATGGACAGATGCACTTTTATGATGGACAGATGCACTTTTATGATGGACAGATGCACTTTTATGATGGACAGATGCACTTTTATGATGGATAGATGCACTTTTATGATGGATAGATGCACTTTTATGATGAATAGATGCACTTTTATGATGGATAGATGCACTTTTGTGATGGATAGATGCACTTTTATGATGGACAGATGCACTTTTATGATGGACAGATGCACTTTTATGATGGACAGATGCACTTTTATCATTGATACTGTAGATGCACTTTTATGATGGACAGATGCACTTTTATGATGAATAGATGCACTTTTATGATGGATAGATGCACTTTTGTGATGGATAGATGCACTTTTATGATGGACAGATGCACTTTTATGATGGACAGATGCACTTTTATGATGGACAGATGCACTTTTGTGATGGATAGATGCACCTTTATGATGGATAGATGCACTTTTATGATGGATAGATGCACTTTTATGATGGACAGATGCACTTTTATGGACTTCAAAACAGAAACAGTAATTCACTGCCATTATAAAGCTTGGAAGAGCCAGGACATTTTTTAATATAACTCTGACTGTATTCGTCTGAAAGAAGAAAGTCATATACACCTAGGATGTCTTGAGGGAGAGTAAATCATGGGCTAATTTTCATTTTTGAGTGAACTATCCCTTTAATAAAATAGCGGCTCATCACAGTGACGTTATAGCAGGCGCACTGATAGTGTGAAAGATACAGTATGATACAGTAACACAAGTGTTTCTTTATTTAAGCGTCTTCAGGCTCTCATGAATTCAAATCACAGCCAAATCAGAACATATTCGATTTTAAATATACAGCTCAGATTTTGGCCCAATAAGATCAGGCAGTGGGCGGAGCTACACATGAGATCTGCGACCGTTTCACACACACACACACACACACACACACACACACACCTCCAGAGCGGCGTCTCGGTCTCGGATGCGACTCCTTAGCGCGTGCAGCAGTGTGTCTCTCTCTGAGACTCCGCTGGAGTTCAGCAGCTCTGAATACTCCTGAAACAAACACAGTAAGTGTGCAGCAGTGAGTGTGTGTGTGAGTGAGTGTGTGTGTGTGTGTGACCTGCAGCAGTGTGTGTGTGAGTGAGTGAGTGTGTGTGTGTGTGTGACCTGCAGCAGTGTGTGTTTGCGGCGTAAGCTCTGCTGTAGCTGTGTGATGGTCTCGTCTCTGTCGCTGATGTCGGAGTGTGTTTCGGCCTCACGGTCTTTCAGCTCACACACTTTCCCCCGCAGCTCAGACCGCAGCCGCTCCAGCGTCTCACACAGATCCTGCACAGAAACACAGAAACACACACACTGAGAGCCTCAAACATCTGTACACAATAAGTCCTGGAACTATAATCTCAACTTCTCTAGCCAATCAGCAAACAAGAGAGTTTAAAATATAATAAGAATGGTTGGTCTCATTTTGTTTACTTCATAAATATCACAAATAGGGATTTCACACTTCTGAGAAAAATACACTTGAATGAGCAATATGTATTATTACAGAACAACAAGACACACTCACACAGAGCATGCTGAGAAAACACTGATCCCGAAAAACTCAAAATAAGTGATCACATGTTCCTATTCAGAAAAACAAATGCCAGAGTTTCTCATATGAATATTTCTTCCCCCCGAAGAGTGGAGCCTGGCGTGTGTGTGTGTGTGTGTGTGTGTGTTACCCTAACCCCTACAGGAGCGGATACACAGATGAGAAAGACTTCATGTTTCTAAGAGCAGCGTCACACGTCTCTGAGCGGCCGGTACCGAGAGACTCTGGTAAATGACACACCTTGTTGTGTGTGTCTGTGAGTGTGCTCACTTAGCTGTGTGTGTGTGTGTGTGTGTGTGTGTGTGTGTGTGTCTGTTCGTGTGCTCACCTGGCTGTGTGTGTGTGTGTGTATGTGTGTGTGTCTGTGCGTGTGCTCACCTGGCTGTGTGTGTGTGTGTGTATGCTCACCTGGTTGTGTGTGTGTGTGTCTGTGTGTGTGTGTGTGTGTGTGTGTGTGTGTGTGTGTGTGTGTGTGTGTGTGTGTGTGTGTGTCTGTGCGTGTGCTCACCTGGCTGTGTGTGTGTGTGTGTATGCTCACCTGGTTGTGTGTGTGTGTCTGTGTGTGTGTGTGTGTGTGTGTGTGTGTCTGTGTCTGTCTGTCTGTCTGTGTGTGTGTGTGTGTGTGTGTGTGTGTGTGTGTGTGTGTGTGTGTCTGTGTGTGTGTGTGTGTGTGTGTGTGTGTGTGTGTGTGTGTGTGTGTGTGTGTGTGTCTGTGTCTGTGTCTGTCTGTCTGTCTGTCTGTGTGTGTGTGTGTGTGTGTGTGTGTGTGTGTGTGTCTGTGTGTGTGTGTGTGTGTGTGTGTGTGTGTGTGTCTGTGTCTTCTCTCTGCACTGGCTACCTCTCGCTGCTCGCATCAAGTTCAAGGCATTGACGCTTGCTTACAAATCTATCACAGGCTCAGCTCCTCCTACTTTCACTCACTCCTACGAGTCTACATCCCTACCAGAAGCCTACGATCGTTCAACGAGCGACGTCTCGTGGTTCCATCACAGAAAGCCACAAAATCACTCTCCAGAACATTCTCATTCACAGTTCCCTGCTGGTGGAATGCTCTCCACACCGTCATCCGGAACGCAGAATCCCTGGCAACATTCAGAAGACAGCTGAAAACCCATCTCTTCCGTGAGCACTTAACACTTAAAAATCTTTCCTTTTCCTTTAAATCCTCGCTTATCGGGCTTATGCTACTCTGAACAATGCCTGAACTTCGTATGTTGAGCACTTCTTGCGTTGTTTTTTGCCTCTTCACGATGACTTAATTTAGTCCTAATTTGTGAGTCGCTTTGGACAAAAGCATCTGCTAAATGACTAAATGTAAATGTAAATGTGTCTGTGCGTGTGCTCACCTGGTTGTTTGTGTGTGTGTGTGTGTGTGTGTGTGTGTGTGTGTGTATGCTCACCTGGTTGTGTGTGTGTGTGGTCTCTCTGTGCTCCTCTGCGTCCCGCAGCTCGTCCTGCAGTCGGTCTCGCGAGCGCATCAGATCCTCCAGGCGTCTCTGGGTCAGTATGTGTGTGTGTGTGTGACGGGCCTCCAGCTGACAGGAGAACAGAGAGCTCGAGTCCAAAGCGCCATCTAGAGCCTGAGGAGAGAAACAGCTCGAGTGAGTGTGTGTGAGTATGTGTGTGTGATCTAGATCATCTAGAGCCTGAGGACAGAAACACCAGAGGAGAAGAGAGTCCTGCAGAAAGCTCTGTGTGTGTGTGTGTGTGTGTGTGTGTGTGTGTGTGTGTGTGTGTGTACTTGTATTTACGGTGCATCCGAAAAGCTTCACTTTTTCCACATTATTCCAAAATGGATTAAATTCATTATTTTCCTCAAAATTCTACAAAAAATACTCCATAATGACAATGTGAAAGAAGTTTGTTTGAAATCTTGGCATATTTATTAAAAATAAAAAAAACGAAAAATTTACTTATGTACATAAGTATTCACAGCCTTTGCTCAATACCTGTTGAAGCACCTTTGGCACCAATTAGAGCCTTAAGTGTTTTTGAGTATGATGCTGCAAGCTTGGCACACCTGTTTTTTGGGGCAGTTTCTGCCATTCTTCTTTGCAGAACCTCTCAAGCTCCATCAGGTTGGATGGGGAGCGTCGGTGCACAGCCATCTTCAGATCTCTCCAGAGATGCTCAATCGGGTTCGAGTCGGGGGTCTGGCTGGGCCACTCAAGGACATTCCCAGAGTTGTCCCGTGGCCACTGCTTACCTTGGCTGTGTGCTGAGTGTCGTTGTCCTGTTGGAAGATGAACCGTCACCCCAGTCTGAGGTCCAGAGCAGGTTTTCATCATGAGTGACTCTGTACATTCATTTTTCCCTATATCCTGACGAGTCTCCATTTCCTCATCTTTCCCTCGTTCCTGACGAGTCTCCCGGTTCCTCATCTTTCCCTCGTTCCTGACGAGTCTCCCAGTTCCTCATCTTTCCCTCGTTCCTGACGAGTCTCCCGGTTCCTCATCTTTCCCTCGATCCTGACGAGTCTCCCGGTTCCTCATCTTTCCCTCGTTCCTGACGAGTCTCCCGGTTCCTCATCTTTCCCTCATTCCTGACAAGTCTCCCGGTTCCTCATCTTTCCCTCATTCCTGACTAGTCTCCTGGTTCCTCATCTTTCCCTCATTCCTGACGAGTCTCCCGGTTCCTCATCTTTCCCTCGATCCTGACGAGTCTCCCGGTTCCTCATATTTCCCTCGTTCCTGACGAGTCTTCCGGTTCCTCATCTTTCCCTCGATCCTGACGAGTCTTCCGGTTCCTCATCTTTCCCTCGATCCTGACTAGTCTCCCGATTCCTCATCTTTCCCTCGATCCTGACGAGTCTCCCGGTTCCTCATCTTCCCCTCGATCCTGACGAGTCTCCCGGTTCCTCATCTTTCCCTCGATCCTGACGAGTCTTCCAGTTCCTCATCTTACCCTTGACCCTGACTAGTCTCCCAGTTCCTCATCTTTTCCTCGATCCTGGCGAGACTCCCAGTTCCTCATCTTTCCCCTCGATCCTGACGAGTCTCCCAGTTCTTCATCTTTCCCTCGATCCTGACGAGTCTCCCAGTTCCTCATCTTTCCCTCGATCCTAACTAGTCTCCCAGTTCCTCATCTTTCCCTCGATCCTGACGAGTCTCCCAGTTCCTCATCTTTCCCTTGATCCTGACTAGTCTCCCAGTTCCTCATCTTTCCCTCGATCCTGACTAGTCTCCCAGTTCCTCATCTTTCCCCTCGATCCTGACTAGTCTCCCAGTTCCTCATCTTTCACTGTAGGGATGGTATTGTCCAGGTGATGAGCGGTGCCTGCTTTCCTCCAGACATGACGCTTGCCATTCAGGCCAAAGAGTTCAATCTTTGTTTCATCAGACCAGAGAATGTTGTTTCTCATGATCTGAGAGTCCTTCAGCTGCCTTTTGGCAAACTCCAGGTGGGCTGTCATGAGCCTTGTACTGAGGAGTGGCTTCTGCTGATTGGTGGAGAGCTGCAGAGATGGTTCTCCTCTCTCCACAGAGAAATGCTGGAGCTCTGTCAGAGTGACCATCGGGTTCTGGGTCTCCTCCCTGACTGAGGCCCTTCTCCCCCGATCGCTCAGCTCTAGGAAGAGTCCTGCTGGTTCCACACTTCTTCCATTTACGGATGATGGAGGCCACTGTGCTCATGGGGACCTTCAACGCTGCAGAAACGTTTCTGTACCCTTCCCCAGATCTGAGCCTCGACACAACCCTGTCTCAGAGGTCTACAGACAATTCCTCGGAGTTCATGGCTTGTGCTCTGACATGCACTGTTACTATGGGACCTTATGTAGACAGGTGTGTGCCTTTCCAAATCATGTCCATCAGCTGAAGTCACCACAGGTGGACTCCAATCCAGTTATGGAAATTGGAGATGCACCTGAGCTCAATTTTGGGTGTCATGGCAAAGGCTGTGAATACTTCTGTACATGTGATTTTTTCATTTTTATTTTAATAAATTTGCAAAGATTTCAAAGAAACTTCTTTCATATTGTCATTATGGGCTATTGTTGGTAGAATTTTGAGGAAAATAATTAGAGATGCACCGATTACAATTTTCTGGGCCGATTCCGATTTCCGATTTTTCATTAAGTTTGACCTGCCGATACCGAATTTTAGCCGATTCCGATTTCATTTTTTCTGACCACTTTACAGCACACACAAATATTTATTTTATATCTTTTCTGTAATAGAACATTTTACAATTTCCATAGTACATTTTTTTTTTAACAGATAAATGCTATAAAATAGAACTATATAAATTACTCCAGGTGTGGGTGATTCACACACATCTAAAGTGCAGTGTTATGGAAGAACCATTTCCTTTTCACATTCAATATCCAATAATTTTTTTATACATGTATTTAGCAAACTAAACGTCTGTATGAAAACAGGGAATGGCGATAAAATAATATATAAATAAAAAATTAAATAAATATAGCCTTGCAGTATAAAGATATTTCTCAAAGCACACACACACAGGCCTATTGCAATCACTTGTACAAACTGAATAATAAAACAAGTTTAAATGGGTAAATTTTCTATAAATATTGTTCTTCGTTTTCTTTTCTGACATTGCCTACTCCAGTTCTTGTTAAAACACGGACATTCTGTGCATTTTGGGCACTTTTTTGTGAAACCCTATTTAGGCTATTTCGTCCATCAAAAGTGTGCTTTCCCTTTAATTGAGCGTGAGCAGTGCAGCAAATAGACTCGGCTCCGAAAAACGCGCTTCACTGCTCGCGACGCTCCTGCTTGACGCTCACGCGCTGCTCCTGCTCCCGCTCCCGTTGTGAATGCACTCATTGATTAACATGCACGCCGAAAAAAAATAGGCGCTTGCGGTCTGAACGGACGTAATTCACAAGGTTTCCTACATGTGCGTTCCGCGTGCACGTGTGATGCTGATGTTGCGCGATGTTAATCATGCGGTGCCCGAGTGCATTTGACCGGCATAAAATCAGTATTTGTCAGACTGACCGGCCGGTCGCCGATCACGGCCGATCATGGCCGATCACGTGAAAATCGGCCAATTCCGGTCACCAGCCGATCAATCGGTGCATCTCTAAAAATAATGAATTTAATCCATTTTAGACTAAGGCTGTAACAACAAAATGTGGAAAAAGTGAATCACTGTGAATACTTCCAGGAGGCACTGTATCTGTGTTTGTGTGTGTGTGTGTGTGTGTGTGTGTGTGTGTGTGCTCATCTGTGTGTCTCTGTGTTGTGTGTGTGTCTGTGTATTTGTGCTCACCTGGGTGTGTTGCAGCTGCTGCTGGTGTGTCTCTGTGAGTTTACACAGTGTGTTTTTCTGGTCCTCAATCACATGGTAGAGCTCCTGAGTCTAGACACACACACACACACACACACACACACACACACACACACACACACACACACACACACACACACACAGAGAGAGAGCATGAATATGGGCTTGTCTGGATGGGGAGTGTGAGTGTGAGTGTGTGTGTGTGTGTGTGTGTGTGTGTGTGTGTGTGTGTGTGTGTGTGTTTGTGTGTGTGTGTGTGTGTGTGTGTGTGTGTGTGTGTGTGTGTGTGTGTATTCACCTCTGTGTCTTTCGTTCTCAGGCTGTCTGTGAGGTTCTGGATGGTTCTCTGCTGGTTCTGTGCAGCTTGTCTGATGGACAGCAGCTCTGACTCCATCTCACACACTTTCTCCTGCAGTTTCTGAGTCACAAACACAAACATCTGAGCCGGCAGTCAACAAAACAAACAAAAGCTAAACTAAAACACTTTAAAAAGTGAACATGAGACACTTTAGAGTGAATATACATGAACGAATGAACACTAAAACAGAGTTTTGAACTGATTCACAGATATTAATACAAATTATTCCAGTGTAAATCATCTGTTTTCTATGTGAATATATAGTAAAGTGTAATTTATTCCTGTGATCAAAGCTGAATTTTCAGCATCATTACTCCAGTCTTCAGTGTCACATGATCCTTCAGAAATCATTCTAATATGAGGATTTGATGCTCGAGAAACACTTATGATTATTATCAATGTTTTTTATGTTTTTTTGTGGGTTGTGTAGCTCTTGTACCTTGTTGCTGGTCTCGCTGTGATGGATCTGGGTCTGCAGAGCCTCGACCTGCATCTGTGCGTTCTGCAGTTGAGCGACACACTGTCCCGCGCCGTGATCGAACTGAAGCGTCTGCGTCTGCTGCTCCTCCATCAGAGTCTGAAGAAACCAGAGAAGAAACCTGAAGAAACCTAACCCTGACCCACAACACAACATCCAGTCAGAACAACACATCATCAGACCTGATTTACACTGCTGGAACCTGCTGTACTTGTGTCAACTCTTGGGGAAAATAAACTCTGATTTTATCGGCTTTTGATATCGGCCGATTCACACACACACACACACACACCAGTATTGCTTAATTTATTCAAAAGAGCATCGAAGGTCCTTGTTTTAGAAAATCTGTGAGTACATGATTCTGGACAGTATTCATCTGAGTGTTTATTCTGACGCATCTGAGGTCCTTTAACTGTGATGCATTGAGGTCAGACATCACTCTGTGTGTGTGTGTGTGTGTGTGTGTGTGTGTGTGTGTGTGTGTGTGTGTGTGTGTGTGTGTGTGTGTGTGTGTGTGTGTTTTGCCTCGAGGGCTTTGTGAGGGATCTAGGCCAGTGGTTCTGCCACGCTCTCCATGTTAACCTATTTAACTATGAATGTCAGGTTATCTGTGGGTTAACGGAGACTTCAGTGAGAACGAGGGATCATAGAAAGATGTGAGGACAGACAGAGAACACAAACATCTCTGATCTGATGATGGTACGGCTCAGACAGTGGCTTCATTCATCAGCGCTGGTGTAGAGCAGGAACAGTTTGTGTTTATTCAGCTCCTATTTATAAGCTGATCAGGTGCTAAACCTCAAACACAAACTGCAGATGATTATTTTTGGTTTGTTGCTTCTCAAAAGTTTCAACCTCAAGTAGCGACTTATTACCAGAACTCTTTATCGTACAAAAACAACGAGACAAATAAATCAAACATTAAAATGTGTCTTTATTAGGGATGCACCCAAATATCAGCTACCGGAAACGTTCAGCCGAAAACAGCTGTTCTGTTAGCTAATGCTTCTCCGCTGGCACGTTTCTTCCGTGTTCAGTGTCTCTTCTCGACATTAGCGGTTAAACACGTCAGCTGAGCGACACTAGCTCTGGATTCCTCCATTCTAACCGGTTTCTTTAATCTAAAACCTTTTAGTCTGTGCTGTTTTCTGTTGATGCGTGAACAAAACTTCACTAAACATTAGTAGCGTCTACCATCCAATAATCACAAAAAGATTTGTGTCTCATGTAATCCATCAATCAGTGTTTCAACCGCCGAAAGACATCAATCATGTGAGAATAATGTCATGTAACATCACATTCACTTCATTCAGTGACCATAAACATCTCCATATTCAGCTAGAGAAATAACTCTAGAGAGGAGCGTTCTGATAAATATATGCACTGTATTATATATTCATTATAGTCAAGTCATCTTCATTTATACAGCGCTTTAACAATATAGATGTTTCACAGCAGCTTTACAGTGATAATAGGAGATTACAGTAACAGAGATTGTTTAGGCTTTACAGCAGATCTAGAATAAAGTTATTGTCCAGATAAAGTTAGTTTTGATTGATTCACTTCCGTTGTAACGCTTATTAGTTATTAACTTAGGGGCCGCTAACACACACCGCTAACCGCTAACACACACCGTTCTCACAGAAAACCCTTAACGCGCTCCGTCCGCTCATCTACACGACAACAGTGTGTGTGTGAGAGGGGGAGTGGCCTCTGGTCCTGCGCTGTGCTCACTCAGTGTCAGTGCGAGAGGGGGAGTGGCCACCGCTGTGCTCACTCAGTGTCAGTGTGAGAGGGGGAGTGGCCAACGCTGTGCTCACTCAGTGTCAGTGTGAGAGGGGGAGTGGCCAACGCTGTGCTCACTCAGTGTGTGTGTGAGAGGGGAGTGGCCTGCGCTGTGCTCACTCAGTGTCAGTGTGAGAGGGGGAGTGGCCAACGCTGTGCTCACTCAGTGTGTGTGTGAGAGGGGAGTGGCCTGCGCTGTGCTCACTCAGTGTGTGTGTATGAGAGGGGGAGTGGCCTGCGCTGTGCTCACTCAGTGTGTGTGTGAGAGGGGGAGTGGCCTGCGCTGTGCTCACTCAGTGTGTGTGTGAGAGGGGGAGTGGCCTGCGCTGTGCTCACTCAGTGTCAGTGTGAGAGGGGGAGAGGCCTGCGCTGTGCTCACTCAGTGTGGTGTGAGAGGGGAGTGGCCTGCGCTGTGCTCACTCAGTGTCAGTGCGAGAGGGGGAGTGGCCTGCGCTGTGCTCACTCAGTGTGTGTGTGAGAGGGGGAGTGGCCAACGCTGTGCTCACTCAGTGTCAGTGTGAGGGGGGAGTGGCCTGCGCTGTGCTCACTCAGTGTCAGTGCGAGAGGGGGAGTGGCCTGCGCTGTGCTCACTCAGTGTCTGTGTGAGAGGGGAGTGGCCTGCGCTGTGCTCACTCAGTGTGTGTGTGAGAGGGGGAATGGCCAATGCTGTGCTCACTCAGTGTGTGTGTGAGAGGGGAGTGGCCTGCGCTGTGCTCACTCAGTGTGTGTGTGAGAGGGGGAGTGGCCAATGCTGTGCTCACTCAGTGTCAGTGTGAGAGGGGGAGTGGCCAACGCTGTGCTCACTCAGTGTCAGTATGAGAGGGGGAGTGGCCTGCGGTGTGCTCACTCAGTGTGTGTGTGAGAGGGGAGTGGCCTGCGCTGTGCTCACTCAGTGTGTGTGTGAGAGGGGGAGTGGCCAACGCTGTGCTCACTCAGTGTGTGTGTGAGAGGGGAGTGTCCTGCGCTGTGCTCACTCAGTGTCAGTGTGAGAGGGGGAGTGGCCTGCGCTGTGCTCACTCAGTGTGTGTGTGTGAGAGGGGAGTGGCCTGCGCTGTGCTCACTCAGTGTGTGTGTGAGAGGGGGAGTGGCCAACGCTGTGCTCACTCAGTGTGTGTGTGAGAGGGGGAGTGGCCAACGCTGTGCTCACTCAGTGTCAGTGTGAGAGGGGGAGTGGCCTGCGCTGTGCTCACTCAGTGTATGTGTGAGAGGGGAAGTGGCCAGCTGTGCTCACTCAGTGTGAAAGGGGGAGTGGCCTGCGCTGTGCTCACTCAGTGTCAGTGCGAGAGGGGGAGTGGCCTGCGCTGTGCTCACTCAGTGTGAAGTGTGAGAGGGGGAGTGGCCTGCGCTGTGCTCACTCAGTCTGAAGTGTGAGAGGGGGAGTGGCCTGCGCTGTGCTCACTCAGTATCAGTGCAAGAGGGGGAGTGGCCTGCGCTGTGCTCACTCAGGCCCCGTCCACACTACTGCGTTTTAGTTTAGAAACGGAGAATCAAAACGAATACGATCTCTGTCCACACCAGCGTTTTAGCTGCGTATTAGAATTGATCTCCGTCCACATTAAAACGACTGAAAATGCGGATCACGTGACCATTCACCAACACTGGGCATGTGCGTGCCGGTGTAAACACAACTTCATTGATAAAATTATCCCACCATGCGCTGGTTCTTCCCGGGTTAACCCAAAACCGACGCTCCATGTACGGTCGATACCGCCGCTGCACACGGGAATTGTCACAGATCGCTCGAATAATAGCTTGCCTCCGGCGCATGTAGGCAGTTATAGCATTGTAAAATGCAGAATTTACTTGCACAACAGCTGCTAGCAAAGATATACGCCATGACTGATGACACCCAATCATAGAGCCGAGCGTGAGCCTCTACTACGTCATCGTTTCTAAAGTCCTCCGTTTTGACCCGTCCAGACTAAAACGCCCTCCGGAGATTCAAAACGAAAAACGGGTCGGCAGCGTTTCTAAACTTCTCCGTTTTGGGTCTCCGTTTTTGCCGTTTTAGTGTGGACGGGAGGTGCAAACGTAGCAAAAGGTCTCCGTTTTTAAACGAAAACGCAGTAGTGTGGACGGGGCCTCAGTGTCAGTGTGAGAGGGGGAGTGGCCTGCGCTGTGCTCACTCAGTGTCAGTGTGAGAGGGGGAGTGGCCTGCGCTGTGCTCACTCAGTGTCAGTGTGAGAGGGGGAGTGGCCAGCGGCTAGAACGGCAAAAGCCGACGCGGAAGCAATAAAAAATTCTGTATTATAAATTTTAAGGCCAGACAAGTAGTATGTTGAGGGTTGGTTTGTAAAGAAAGACTACACGCCTGCGCACATATATTGAAACGCACATACCTATAGACTGAACTCGTAATACGCATGTGCGCCGTCAGCGTTCTCACAGGTTCGCGTTTTTAAAGTTTGCGCAGAGAGAACTTCTGTTAGAAAGGTGTCGTGTTAGCGGCCTGTAAGTTAATAACTAATGATCTTTACAACGGAAGTGAATCAATCAAACCTAACTTAAGCTGGACAATAACTTTATTCTAGATCTGCTGTAAAGCCTAAACAATCTCTGTTACTGTAATCTCCTATTATCACTGTAAAGCTGCTGTGAAACAGTCTATATTGTTAAAAGCGCAGTATAAATGAAGGTGACCTGACTTGACTTTAATCTTCTTTAAGCGCAACGGAGCAACTGTGTCTAAAGTGCTGGAAAAGAGAGAGTTAAAAGTTTCTGTCACAATATCGAGTTCTTCTAAGCTATCCGGGATGCTGAGATGATGAAACTGATCAGGAAGATTATTGATAAAGCAATCTTTAGTGGCAGAAGTGATAGGTCTAACATATTTGTAACACGGAGTCGGCTTTGCAGCCTTGGCTAAATTAAGTTTACACAAGACTAGATAATGATCTGAGATGTCATCGCTCTGCTGCAGAATTTCAACGGCATCAACATCTATTCCATGTGATAATATTAGATCTAGAGTATGATTACGACAATGAGTCGGTCCTGACACGTGTTGTCTAATTATTGTTTTACTTAACCTGTTTGTGACGTCTTCATTATTTAATGTATACATTTATATACTTATGTATGTTTAAATAGATCTGTCATGAAAACAAGTTATTACAGTTTATTGAGGTTTAAATGTTTATATTTCACCAACAAACTGGAGTAGAAACAATCATGTCATAAATCATTTTATATAAAAACAGCCTTATGTGCTATGTGTAGAACTCAGTTTTAGATATTTGAGTGTTGATAATTAAACAAATTTGATTAAATATTTGTTTTTATATTTAATAACATTTTATTAAATATGAATGTGGCGAGGGGGGCATGGTTCAGCGAGGTCTGCGACAGGAGAGAGAGCGGGGAGAGAAGCAGCGGTAAGTGGGTTAAGTACGAAATGATTTACACCTGTGTCTCGTTGCAGTAATTGGCGTGGGGAGACTGCATTTAAGGAGAGGTCTCACAGCCATCGAGGAGAGAGAGGGCTGAGGACTCGTGGGAACCAGGCAGAGGACTGAGACATCTGTGGACTGAGATTACAGTGCTGTTTGATCCTGTAAAGTTGTGTTGAGTTTTGTGAGCGCATGTGGCGCGATTGTTATGTACGAATTGAGTTATTAAATACCCACGAGTCTCAGCCAGCCGACCCCGGTCTCCTTCCTTCTCCCATACACAAACAAAGGGATTTTTATTACACTGAAATATTTCAATAATAATTGACTATTTATTCATGTATTATTTATATTCTGTTTTGGTTTTCGGCCAAGAAGTGAATCCTGAATTTTCGGTTTCGGCCCAGAATTGTCATTTCGGTGCATCTCAAATAAATATTGCCATGAACCTCACAGACTCAAAATATGCAAAGTGATGAACATGTCAAAAACTGAATGGGACAGTTGTGTTTTAAAATCATTACATGCATGAAACATGTTGTGCTCAGCACAAACCGTGTGGGAAGCGTCATCTGAATGCATCCGTTTGCCGACCCTAAGCAACACGGATCTTACGGTCCTGTTAGTAAGCGCTTCACCTGTGGGAGCCTCCGGAAACAGAAGGGCAGGTACTCGTCCTGCAGCTCCGGCTCCTCCAGCGCCAGCTCCAGCGGGAGTCTATCCATCTCCGGCTCCGGCGGGTCTCTCTCCGGCTCTGGCATCATGTGGTTCGCTCCACCAAACAGGTTCCCCTGCTCTGAACTGGCCAGTTTAGCTCCTCCATTAAAAACCCCAGGATGCACCAGAACAGGGAGCCTGCAGCCGGGAGGAGTCCGGACGGGCCGATACACACAGTCCTGCAGCAGAGCCAGAACCAGCGCCAGCCGTGACGGAGGTTCCTCGGGTGCTCCGAGATGCTCCTCAGACGCATTCAGGGATTCCAGCGAGCCACCGCAGCTCAGCCGCTCTCGGAGTGTGTGATCACCGTCTGACGAGCTGGACATCCAGCGGCTCCCGGTGCCGGTCCGCTCTTCCCCACAGCTGCTCCCGGTGCCGGTCCGCTCTTCCCCACAGCTGCTCCCGGTGCCGGTCCGCTCTTCCCTACAGGCACTCCCAGTACCAGTCCTGGAGTAGCGTGTGGACGGGCCGCAGGAGACGCTCCTCCACAGCTTCCGGGGCACTTTACACACGGCTTCGTAGTCGGCGTCGGACACACGCAGCGGTCGGCACCTGCGCGAGGACGACTCTAGCACGCGGCACGGGGGATTGAGGGAACACTCCCACATCTGCTCCTCGTCCTCCGCCCAGGACTCGTGCATGGAGTAGATGAGGTCCTCCTGCAGCAGCGCGCAGTACTGGTGAACAGACGGGTCCAACCCACTCGCCTCCGGCGCCCCCTGCGGGTTGTGTTTGTTATAGAGCGCACTGATGCAGATGCGCAGACGCTCCCTCTCCTGCAGGAGTCTGCGCAGACGCTCGAGGGACAGCGCCTGCACGCGCGCGATCACCGTGTCGAAGCGGAACATGCGGTCCAGCATGAAGGAGCACTTGCTGCAGACGAACTCGCAGCGCCCGTCGCGCTGAAGCTGGCGGCCCAGAGCCTGAGATAGCAGAACCTGCAGCTTTAGCTTGGCTGACGGGTGGAACAGCCATCGCCGCTGGTTCCCACACAGATCCCCGGAGCACACGCGACACGCCTCCTTCATTCCCAACAGAGTCGGATATTCACTTGAGTCCGAATATTCACTGGATTCTGAAACACCCGCTGTGCTTTGGTTTAAAAAAAAGAAGAAACAAAAAAGATTTGGATTCCAAACAAAAACAGTCCTGTTGTTTTTATTTAGTCAAATACAATATGTTTAAAAACAGTATTATAATATTTGTAATATCTTTAGATAATATCAATAATATCAGAGATCATAATATAAACAAAAGCGTAGCTTAATCACCATATGAGACTGCGGCTCAGAGTACTGAAGTCCTCAGGGTGTCATCAGATGAGAAATGATCATAATCCGCGAGCGCTGGAGCAGAGATGCATCTGAGAGTTCAACTGCGGCGAGTCGAGGCACACACACGAGGACAACGCTGCCGATGTCGCTATTCCGTGTGTGTGTGTGTGTGTGTGTGTGTGTGTGTGTGTGCGCGTGTGTGTGTGTGTGTGTGTCTGATGCGGAACACGCGCCTCCGTATCTCTCTCTCTCTGTCTCTCTTCATCACCGGAACACGGCAGTGGTGAGAGAGAGAGAGAGAGAGAGAGAGAGAGAGAGAGAGAGAGAGAGAGAGAGAGAGAGAGAGAGAGAGAGAGTGACGTCAGTCTCATCATCACTGCGATACAGAGAACATCAGATTCTGCGGTCGCGTCATCAGATGAAAAGGAGGCTTAAACCATCTCACACCGCAGGGGTGCATCACTCATCATTACACATCATTATACAATAGAACATCGACTGAAAAACGACAAGCCAAGAAAAAGAACAATAATCTGTGAAATACAGTATTCTGATCATATCTCCTGCGATCCCGCTCAGTATACAGAGGTGACGCGCGTCTGCGCGCTCCCACGCCCCTCTGAGAGATTGACAGATCAGCAGCAGCGCGAGCCTCTAATGTCACCAGACAAGAAATAAACATCTGTATGATGATGACGCCTCATGCTTTATATGAATATGTATTATGGTTCAGGGGCAACATATATGTTAAGTTTACTGTTTTTATATTTGATCTACAGTCCAGTAATTTATTATGTCTAATGCAGATTACCTTCATAAATAAACCAGGCCAGATTCATGTTTGTTAATAGCTGCGACTGCCAGTCCCAAAACGCCATTGGTAATAATGAAACATGTTGACCAGTGACCTTACCCCTGACCCCGAGCATGACCTGTGAGCAGGGGTGCCTTTACATAAACTTTACCTAACCCCATTAGCCAATACATAGACATTTCCATTGCTCATGTATTAGTAATACATTCAATTGATATAACTTTAGAAACCGTTTTCTAGCTGAAAAGTCCTTGATAATGTCAGTAAAGTCCCATTTTTGGATAATGTCACTCTCGATACACATATTATTATTATTATTTATACCAAAGGCAGTTTTGAGAATGATTTGAGAATTTGAGTGTTGAAATATCCTGTAGAGTGTCGTACACTGTCTGTATGAACATGTGACCTATCAGCTGTAACCATAGTGACAGTGACTAAAGTAACATCAAAGATAGCAACGTAAATAAAACTAAATTCTTTTCACAAAAGAGTTTTACCCTGAGAGTCTCATTCTCACTCAGCAGGTTCCAGCAGTGTGTGTGTGTGTGTGTGTGTGTGTCTCGTTGCTCTACTGCAGTTGTTGTTTATGCAAACACACATTTAGACTGCGGTGATACTGATCTATTTAAGAAACAAAAAACACAGCGGCTCTATTAGTTCATCTCACGCACACACACACACGCGCACACACACACACACACACACACACCTAACCCACTCATGTATCATGTATCAGACCACATGAAAACGTGCCGTCTGGTTTAATAATACAGGGAGTGGATCATTTGTTTTCAGGATCTCAGTCAGAGACTCATGCAGCTTTTGAACATGTCAGTGTTTGTCTGCACAGTAAATGTGTGTATCAGTGCGCTGTGATCTGAGGCAGAAGTTAAAACACTTTAGTTCAGGACAAAGACTTTAATAATTCAGCCCAGTTGTGTTTGCAGACGTTTGCCTCTATCAGTCCCACAATGCACCTGGCTTGTTGCCACAGGAACAGTGGTTGTGAATTCCAGAGAACTGATCTCGTCCTGACCGTAATAGAAGTTTTATTTTTATATGCAGTATTTTCACTTTAAAGAAATCGTCCACTGATTCATGAGACGAAACACATCCAGACTCAATCTCAACCACGACATCTGAACTGATGCACTTATAAGTCTAATGTCTGGACTATTCTGAGCTGATATTAAGGTTCCTTTAAATGTTCAAATAAGTCAACATACGTTAGGGTTAGTGTTAGAGTTGTTACATACGTTAGGGTTAGTGTTAGTGTTGTTACATACGTTAGGGTTAGGGTTAGTGTTGTTACATATGTTAGGGTTAGGGTTAGTGTTGTTACATACGTTGTGTGCCAAGAGTAAAAAAACAAGACAAAAATGGTGGTTTTGCAATTCCAATACATAGAGGTAATCCCTCCAGAGGTGAAGAGTTAGAGACGGACCGACATCTGCTGTCCCTTTAAAACATTTACAAACAAACTACAGACGATCTTTAGAGTGTTCTGAACACACACTCTCTCTCTCACACACACACACACCAGGGACGGATTATGGCGATGATGTGCCCTGGGCACAGATGTCTCAAAGGCCCCCCTTCACTACATTTGTCGACGGCACTGGAATTCGCGCTCGGCTCGCGCTTCTGTGAACATAAAGCCCATCTACTGTGATTTGATTGGTCACCTGGTCACTCGGTCAGGTGTTTGAAAGTGCTAAAGTAGCTCAGATGAGAAGGTCGGTTATCGTTATTGTCGCGACTCGCGACTTTTAAAAAAGCTGGAGATTTTTTTCACAACACTCTTGCTTCTTTTTCCTTTTTTTTGCTTTCTTTTCATTGATCCACTCGGTTGCAGTTTTAAACTCATTTTTGTTTTGTTTTTCGAGTAACTGTCTTCTACGCGTGACTTTATATTACGCAATGATTTTCACTCGCCTTTAGATGTCCCTCTCAACAGCGCAGCAATACATTACAATTATTTATTTTATTTATTTACCAGTTAATCCTTTGCAACTGCAAAAAATAATCACAATATTCAACACAATTTTACTGAAAAAAAAAATATATATATTATTGTCTGTCTTCAGTGTTGTGCGTCTGTGTGTCTGTCTTCAGTGTTGTGCGTCTGTCTTCAGTGTTGTGCGTCTGTCTTCAGTGTGACGGCGAAGGGTTAATGAGATTCATCACGATTCTTTGGTTATCTATTTTATTATCTAACAGTTATTTGAAAGCTTATTGTAAATAGGTATTTATTAAATTATTTTGTATCATTTGTTGTTTTTTTGCATATAGTTCCACAATAAAAGAGCATCACGTCTGACTTAAAGTCACACAGATGATTCTTCTGTTTGAATCTGATTTACACTCTTATTAAGAGTCTCTCTTCCACTCAAAAGACTGAAGACTAATATATATGTAACAGTTTGCAAAACTTCAAACGTTCTAATCAGGAACTAAACTACTGTATTGTGCTTGTTCAGTGTGTTTGGTCGAGCTAATATAAAATACGGTGGAGATCAGCTCTGGTTCGGTCCAGTTGAGGTGTACACACACACACACACACGCACACACACACACACACACACACACACTCTTACCTGCATCTCTTGTTGCACACGGAGCCTCTCGCGGCCCAACTCCTCTTCATAAAACTACACAAAGAAATGATCATTAGAGCAACACAATTATACCAAAGAAATCAGAACATCTGTCACTCTGTATTTCATGGTGTTTTTCTGTAATTCTAAATGTTAAAATAATGTCACAATGCTAAAAAAAAAACGGTCCTAATGGTCCTAAAACAGTCTGTGGAGAAATGTGACAGATATCTGACAGATTAGAGCAGTTCAGCTGGGAAACGCAGAGTCTTTCACATCAACACGCGAGTCGGACACTTTCTGCTCCCGCAGTGACGCTCACACACTGTTTGCTTTCTTTATCGCACATGAAAAGAATTAGATGCGATAATTGTCAAATAGATGCGTTTATGTTACAGAAACACTTTTCATTCGGTAGTTTAAGTAGTGCTTAAAAGTACAGTGTTATAACTCATTGCTGAACATTGTTCATTTGAAATCAAGCCAAGCAAACACACCCCCTTCTTTATGGCTCCGCCTCCAAAGCTCATCTTCCAATCCTAACCTCTGCTCCGAGTCTCGAACCCCGATCGCAAGGCGAGTGCATGTGCACTAACAAGGACACTAAACAGTAAACGTCTCATTCATCAGCCTGTGCGACTCTCACTGGCTGGCCTCCGTTACACACGAGTGGATGTCTATTTATCGTAGCAGAAGTTCAACAAAATAATGCTTCACGAAAAATAAAGCAAAGATGATGAACGAACGACAAGAAAGTGTTCCTCGGTGTTCCCCAGTGTTCCTCAGTGTTCCCCAGTGTTCCTCGGTGTTCCTCAGTGTTCCCCAGTGTTACTCAGTGTTACTCAGTGTTACTCAGTGTTCCCCAGTGTTCCTCAGTGTTCCTCAGTGTTCCTCAGTGTTCCCCAGTGTTCCCCAGTGTTCCTCAGTGTTGCCCAGTATTACTCAGTGTTACTCAGTGTTCCCCAGTGTTACTCAGTCTTACTCAGTGTTCCACAGTGTTACTCAGTGTTACTCAGTGTTACTCAGTGTTCCACAGTCTTACTCAGTGTTACTCAGTGTTCCTCAGTGTTCCTCAGTATTCCCCAGTGTTACTCAGTGTTCCCCAGTGTTACTCAGTGCTACTCAGTGTTCCCCAGTGTTACTCGGTGTTACTCGGTGTTACTCTGTGTTACTCGGTGTTACTCAGTGTTCCTCAGTATTCCCCAGTGTTCCCGAGTGTTACTCAGTGTTCCCCAGTGTTCCTCAGTGTTACTCAGTGTTACCCAGTGTTCCTCAGTGTTCCTCAGTGTTACTCCGTGTTCCTCAGTGTTACCCAGTGTTACTCGTTGCTACTCTGTGTTCCTCAGTGTCCCCCAGTGTTACTCAGTGTTACCCAGTGTTACCTGGTGTTACCCGGTGTTACCCATTGTTACCCGGTGTTACTCAGAGTTACCCAGTGTTACTCAGTGTTACCCAGTGTTGCCCGGTGTTACTCAGTGTTACTCAGTGTTACCCAGTGTTACTCTGTGTTACCCAGTGCTACTCAGTGTTACCCAGTGTTCCTCAGTGTTCCCCAGTGTTCCTCAGTGTTACCCAGTGTTACCCAGTGTTACCCAGTGTTACTCGGTGTTACCCGGTGTTACCCGGTGTTACTTGGTGTTACCCATTGTTACTCAGTGTTACCCAGTGTTACTCAGTGTTACCCGGTGTTACTTGGTGTTACCCATTGTTACTCAGTGTTACCCGGTGTTACCCAGTGTTACCCAGTGTTACCCAGTGTTACCCAGTGTTACTCAGTGTTACCCAGTGTTCCTCACGGTGGAGCTAATCTGAGCAAACGTCCGCGTCTGTTTTCAGGCATTCCCGCTTCACTCTCTCCAGCGCAGGAAAGCTCTAATATTAACATAAAGCTGTTTCCTGATCATAACCCAGTGATATTCTTATGAGCATTTCTCTTTTGTAATGTCTCTCTGCCATCTCTCTTCAGATCTCCCTCTCGCTCGTTCTCTCTCTTCCACCGTCATACGAACCGTAACGCTGATTGGCTACACGTTTGTTGTTGTTGTTTGTTCGTGTTTCGGTCCGACCAACTTTCAAACAGCGTTTTTCAAACACACCTGCGCGTCTCTCTCTCTCTGCAGCAGAGACACAGACAGCTTCTGCAGCTGCTCCTCCATGTGTCTCACTCTCTGTCTCAGGTCTGTCCTCTCCTCCGTCAGCTCGCGGATCAGACGCTCCTTACAGCACAGCGCCGCGCTCAGCTGCTCGATCCTGCAGACATGTTGCATCCTTCATATTGTTATTATGCAGAATAATCTCCTCTAATCTGATTGGACAAGTAGCAAACAAGCCAAACTGACTTTAGTCCACACTGATCATGAGGAAACGCTTGTCTAAGGCTGGAGACCAGATCTTACCTGTCTCTGTCTGCATCCTCATCAGACTGTGGGCTCCAGTCTCCTGGGGTCTGCTTGGGAACCGTCTCCATGGCGGCAGAGCCGTGCAGGGCCTCGTCCCGTGCAAACTGAGCCTCCTGCCATGCATCATAACCACCATCATCATCATCATCACCACCATCATCATCATCATCACCAGCATCATCATCACCACCATCATCATCATCACCACCATCATCATCATCATCATCACCAGCATCATCACCATCACACTTAGGTGTGTGTGTGCATGTCTGTGTGTGTGAGTGTGTGTGTGCGTGCGTGTATGTGTGTGTGCGCGTGCGTATGTGTGTCAGTGTGTGTGCGTGCGTATGTGTGTCAGTGTGTGTGTGTGTGCGTGCGTGTGTGTGTGTGTGTGTGTGTGTGTGTGCGTGTGCATGTGTGTGCGTGTGCGCGTGCGTATGTGTGTCAGTGTGTGTGCGTGTGTGCGCGTGCGTGTGTGTGTCAGTGTGTGTGAGAGTGTGTTGTACCTCCTGCAGGATCTGTATCTTGCTCTCCAGCACTTGCTGCATGTGATCGATCTCCTGTTGTCTCTCTTCACAGCGTCTCTGCAGCTCCGCTTCATTGTGATTGGTCAGACTCTCTGCTGTTGTCCTGTCAAAAATGAACACATGGATGATTGTTTTAAAGAGTAGCTATTATTCCCTTTTACACAGTCTTGATGTAGTTTCTCTACTAGAACAGGTTTTCCTGCTTGAATGTTGATTATTCTCCTCATATTCTCCATTGTTGCGGCTCCTCTCTTCCCAGTCTGTCAGTAACGCTCTGTTTCTGTCATGATCCAAGCGTGTTCCTCTAGTCTTGTGTGGACTTTTATGTCATTTCCTGTTCTGCGTAGTGAAGTGCGCTTTCGAAACACTGTTTCAAACATTTATGAATCTTTTGTTTTTTGAATCAGTATTTTAGAGCGTAAATGGAAACAAACTAATTTAGAGGTCTTTAGAATCGCGTGGAAAGACAGTATGTCACGTTATAAAAAGGCCCTAAAAGCGGCCAGGGCTGAGCACCTCCGCAAACTAATAGAAAATAACCAAAATAATCCAAGGTTTTTATTTAACACCGTGGCTAGACTAACAAATAAACAGACGTCACCCGAACAAAATATCCCGTTACAGTTCAGTAGTAATGATTTCATGAACTTCTTCACTGAGAAAATAGAAAGCATCAGAACCACAATTGCAAACGTTCAGTCTTCAGTTGCGCCTTATAATTCAGCTTCAATTATCACCCCGCAAGAACAATTACAGTGCTTTACAACTATAGAACAAAAAGAGTTAAATAAACTTATCACTTCATCTAAAACAACAACATGTTTATTAGATCCTATACCAACTAAACTATTGAAAGAAGTGTTACCTGTAGTGGAAGAGCCTCTCCTCAATATTATTAACTCGTCTTTATCTTTAGGTCATGTTCCAAGAACATTTAAACTGGCAGTTATAAAACCACTCATTAAGAAACCACAATTAAATCATAATAACCTAGCAAATTATAGACACATTTCAAATCTTCCATTTATGTCTAAAATATTAGAAAAAGTGGTGTCCGCTCAACTGGGCTCTTTCTTGCAACAAAATGATATCTATGAAAAGTTTCAGTCTGGATTCAGACCGCATCATAGCACTGAAACTGCGCTCGTTAAAATCACAAATGATTTACTTTTAGCTTCTGACCAAGGCTGTATCTCAATACTAGTTTTACTTGATCTTAGTGCTGCGTTCGATACTATAGATCATACATTACTCTTAGATCGACTACAAAATTATACTGGTGTTCAAGGACAAGCACTAAGCTGGTTCAAATCATACCTATCTGACCGCTACCATTTTGTCTATTTAAATGGAGAAAAATCGACCATAACTCCAGTAAGTTATGGAGTGCCGCAGGGATCTGTGTTAGGCCCTCTGTTATTCTCAATATATATGATGCCACTTGGAAATATTATAAGGAAACATGGAATTAGTTTCCATTGTTATGCTGATGACACTCAAATATATATTACATCACGGCCGGATGAAAACGCTAAATTATCCAAATTGACAGAGTGTGTTAAAGATATAAAAGATTGGATGACGCGTAATTTTCTTTTATTAAATCCAGACAAGACAGAGGTAATACTTATCGGTTCAAAAAACCGCCCACAAAACCTCGCACAATACAACTTTAACATCATAGGATGTCCTGTTACTTTATCCTCTACAGCAGTGTTTCTCAACCTTTTTTGGGCCAGCGCCCCCTATCCAATATCCAATATATGAGAGTTAACAGTTGCAAAAAGTGCAAAATTATCTTTTATTAATACAATTGAACAATACTCCACAGTGATTCATTCAAAAAACAAGCTATAAACTGCATTGGCATAGCAATACCAGTGTTTCTCACAGGATTTTTGGAAAATCTGTGGTGAGTGGACCTTTTCGCCCCCCCCCCCCCCCCCCGCGTAAGACATTTTTGTGCATTTTAATGTTAAATTCAATAAATCTGGTGCACTTTGAGAGTTTAACATTAAAAGTGCCAACCCATATTCAGTGTGCAAATTAAACAAAGAAAAAATTCAAACCTCTTTTACTTTTAGTTAGTGTCTACATTACACTACTACATAATAATAGTTATAATATTAATCCCATGACAGTAATAGCCATATATTGTAAAACAAATGCACTGAAAAATAAAGGACGGTCATTAAAGCGGTAATGTTTGCACTTAGGTTTTATTACGCATTTAGGAGAGTATTGCAAGAAGCTGCTTACATTAACCTTACTTTCAAAAAAAAAAAAAAATACAATCATGATTTTTCATGAAAAATTATGTTAGAATTGTAGGCCTAAAAATACATTGGTATCAGCTTGTTTTCATCAATGGTATAATTAATACAATTACAATTAATTTGGTTTGTCGTGATTAATTTGTGTTCATAATCAGTAAAAAAAATCTTCTAACAAGATTAAACACATATGAACAATTAAATTATTATTGTATTATTAATTATGTCTTGAAACTACCCAAGCAGTGTTTCCGCTCAGATGTGATGGCGGAATGAATACATTACCAAAATGTGATTGCAGAATATATTTAAATTATCCATCAAATTGTCATTTTCTTCTTACTGTCTTGCGAGTTAACAATAATGCCTGACCAGTAAATTACTTGGTGAACAAAGAAAACATTTTGGCATTAGGGATTGGAATTTGTTAATGCCTAAAAATGTAAAAGTTTTACCTTATAAATAGAATTTAGTTAAATTAATTTTAAAATTCGTCGCCAGAGTGAATGGGAACATGATTTATTGAAAATATTTGAAAAGATATAAGTGTTTCTTAAGTCAATATTTTTTAATGGCTTGTCAACTCTCCATTCCTCCGCTGCGTGATTCTAGTCAGCGCTGGATTCTAGTCAGTGCTTGAGCGCTGGTCTATGACTGGAAAAATAATAGAGTCGTTGCAAAAGTAACGATAGGCTACATGTCGCTTTAAACTGGAAGATTTTAAAATGTTAGACATTCTAAACTTTTGAATAAGAAATAATATCAAGTCGTCAAAATACAACACGTCAAAACTCCGCAAATCACAACAAGCGCGAGCGGTGAGAACACTCACAGCATATACACATACCCGAACTTGACTGCACATCATATTTTTGACATTATTGATACTGCTTTCAATCGTAATGCAATAGAAATGAACACAAAAAACCTGCCTAGTGCCTACCTACAACACTGACGGTGGACTTGCGGTCAGGATAGAGCGGCTGCGGACAAATGTTTTGGGGTTTTTTTGCGCGCGCTGCTGACGACGTATTCTTTCACGCGCACCATAGACGCGCGTGCACACACAATATGATATGATATCACACTCTGCGCATATGTTTTACAACATAATTTAACAAAAACATAGTCCTAACACTTTTTAAATAGCCCACTTAAAGTGTTTATTACAACTAAATTACTAAATGCTTAAAATGAATAAAAGTAAATGAACAAAAATTTGCGTTACATATTTAAACTCGTTGAACGCCCCACTTTTACACCTGAACGCCCCCCTTTCAAAAATCTTGCTTCCAACGCCCCCCGTTGTTCTCTGAACGCCCCCTGGGGGGCGGTACCGCCCCCGTTGAGAACCACTACTCTACAGTAAAAGACCTGGGTGTTATACTCAATTGCAACCTGTCTTTTGAAAATCATATTTCATATGTTACAAAAACAGCCTTTTTCCACCTTAGAAACATTGCTAAGCTACGTAATATGCTATCAGTTTCTGATGCAGAAAAGTTAGTTCATGCATTCATGACCTCGAGACTAGATTACTGTAATGCTTTATTAGCTGGTTGTCCTGCATCCTCAATAAACAAGATACAGTTAGTCCAAAATGCCGCCGCTAGAGTTCTTACTAGATCAAGAAAATATGATCATATAACACCGATTTTATCATCACTGCATTGGTTACCTATAAAGTTCCGTATTAATTACAAGGTATTGCTACTGACTTATAAAGCCCTAAACGGCTTAGCTCCAGTCTATTTA